>JANIJG010001380.1:1818-39551 GCA_024611175.1 Megaceryle torquata | reverse complement strand
GGGGTGTTTGGGGGTCCCCCCAATCTTTTTTTTTTGTTTTTTTGGGTTTTTGGGGGGTGTTTTTTTTGGGGGGGGGGGGGGGGGGGGGGGGGGGGGGGCCACGGAGTTGGTGATGTGGCCAGGGGCAGTCGGTTTTTTTGAGTAGATGATAACTTTTGCCATCGATGAAACATTTCTGATGTTGTGATCCCATCTATTTCTGATCGTGCGATACCAGCTCGTATAAGATCATTCCACATTTGTTTCCTCGTCACCTGTGATGTAACCCCTTTCGGTTTTGCTGGCTTTCCTTTATTCATCACCCGAACAGATGGTCCCGAAATTACAGCCCCAATGACTCTCAAGGTATCTGCTAGGGTGCTTATATTACCCGTAGCATTTATCACTGCTGGTATAATCAAGGGTTTTAGTGAGTCAGGCGCTCCTCTCAAAAACTGCAGTTTGATACTTCTTGTTACTGCTACACTGTCTGGATTGGATCCTGCAACCAAAGCATAAGCCATCCCCATCTGCCACACCAAATTAATACCTTCTTCCATTGTACACCAGCTTCTGAGGGATGACACTAATTCAACAGGTTCTGCATATGCTGTTGAAACTGCTGCACACAGCCACTGATACAGCGTAGGTGCAATAATGTCTCGCCCATCAGGACCTCTGACATTTTGCAGCTGAGAATATCCTTGTTGTATCTGACCATCATTGGCTATAGGGCTTAATAAATCTTTTTCCCCCGCTAATAAATGAATAGACGCAGCTCCACTATCCCAAGCTCGCAAAATCCATGCCAGTATGCCTTCCCCACTCTTTTGCTGATAAATGTCTAAAAATTCCCTTAACTCTCTCGGAGTGTAGGTACGCATGATCTGCACTGCCCTGCCCGCTTGTCCTTGCTGCCCCATCAATTGTATGAGGGGTTGTGCTTCCACCACCTCCCTGCCTTTTAAGTCCGGATCAAATTCAAACTCAATCTCAGAGTCTGAGGATTCACTGTGAATGTTTCCATCCCATTTCTCAGGATCCCATGACCGTTTTGTGGTGAGAGCACGAACTTGGGAAATAGAAACCTTACATTTTCCATATTTTTCCCTTCGTTTATTAACAATACGCGCTACCAACCGCTCTACATTATCCTGCAGCTGATAGCACCGCTCTGCTTGAAGAGTAATTACTTCTTGTGCGATTAACTTCGCATCTTGTAAAGTCCTGACTTCCTTTTCCAATTCTCTCATTTTACTCCGTAAAGCAACAACTTCATGGTGAAGAGCTCTAAGACCAGTGGCTAACAACCATCCCACTCTCCCCGCTAATTTGCAAGAAGAATCCGATGCTGCTTTCCATGGCAACCTGCGCATAGCTGTTTCAATTGTCTGGGGGGTAACCACCGCCCCATCACCTATTTCAGGCCATGCTTCTGGTGGAGCCCATGTAGCCAGGAAAGCACCCACAGGGGTCCAGTCCTCAGTATCGGACCATCCTGGAATAAGGGGAGTCACCATCATAGCCTCCCTAGTCCCTGACTTCTTTTTCAGCCAAGGCATGGCTGTTCCTGGATCCTGCCAACTACACCAAATGTGTGAGCCGGCACAGGCAGGATGCAGGAACAACCACAAAACCACGGATGAAATGCAAAGAGTAAATTTATTCTTGTTACCTCACATTGGAGGGTCTCTGCACCAGCATCCAGGAAGAGGCACACAAGTGGGGACACAGGCACCGCAAAGCTCCGTCTGTGCTACAGGGAGATTTCAAACCTGCTGCTTCTGCCTGTATCTCAGGGATTTTCACAGGCTTAGTCTTCCACTGTGCTTTGATCTTTCCCACAGCAGCGCAGAAATCTCAAGCATGTTTGATAAGGTGCCTCTGAGTCCTTCACAGGCCTATGTTATCTAAACACAGATGTTCTACTTGTCAAGCACACAAGACTAAACAATGATTAGTATGATATATGTGGTTTTTGACACCCCAGCTGCAAGTCACTTGAGTGTGTTTACAATCCTCCTCGCTCATCTTCTGTTATTTTCCCATATACAAAATTGCCTATCACCATTTGATCTGCTCAGCAATTGTTACTGACACCTACAAGATTACAAACGCCCAACAAGTCTTTTTTTCTTTTTTGAATTTAACAGAACCCTAACATAGATATTTGGGTTGTTTTTCTGTTGGTTTTGTTTGTTTGTTTGTTTGGTTTTTTAGCATAAGCAGTAGTACACCTCTGGCCCAAGAGCCACTCCTGTGTGACTTGCAGAAAGAGGCAACCAAAGGGCTGCTCCCAGGCTGCCTCCATGGGAGGCAAATGCTGCAAGGGGAAAGCCAGTGTAGCCTGAGAGGGACCCAGTGCTGGGAGCAGGAGCATCTTGGCAGCCAGGGAGGCTGAGGCTGGAAGGCAAGGAGGCAGCAGCAGTGCAGGGCACAACCCTTTGCAGAGTGGGCTGGCAGAAATGTGGAAACGTAGCTAGGAAGCCTAAAGATGTGGGGTGGAGAGCAAGATTATTAAGACATTTGGGGGAAGAAGGGACAAAGAGAGGAACTGAAAGTGTAAGCCAGAGAAAGTAACAGCAGTAAAAGAAAAAGGATAGATGGACTGAAATCACTCATCTATCTCGCAGCCCAGATCTTTAGTCCTTGCTCCTTCCTGTGCTGAGTCCTGTGCTGACTTGTTCACAAAAAACACTCAGCCTAATGCATACACCAGCCAAAGCACCACATTGAAGTTGCAACCGAAGGCCATGAAGATGGTTAGAAAATGTGCTGTCACTCCTACCTTAGTAGCTAGAATATCAACAAAGTTGGGATATATACATTTTTAATACAGGTAGTAAAATTCGGTAGGAATTTAATATTATTTTTTGTGGTGGTAGGGGAATTGAGAAGGACAAATTAAGACTTAGAAAAGCACATAGTGTGTGATGACAAACACTAACAAACTTATATCACAGTGGATGCACCAATGCACCTGCAGTCATTTTACATGTGGTCTAGTATGAAATTTGTGCTATTAAATCTGCATGTATAAAATGTATCTGAACCTTCTCTGTGGAAACACTAAGCAACAGGAGCAATACAATACCTGAGCTGGATTCCTCTGGCTCCTATCAGTCACTATTCTTGGTTTACAATGTAAAAAGCTACAGCATTACTGGATAGGATAAAAACCACAGTTCATTCATGGGAAGCATTACTGTTAGCCTAGATTTCACCAAAAACCATTATACCATGCAGGTGAGAGTAACTCCAACACTCAAAATAGATTTCTCCTTTTAGATATTTCCGTCTGACTGAAGGATAAGGCCAAAGGAGGGAAACGTGTCATAAGATTTCTTGGGGTTTCCAGCTTTTGGCAAGAGAAGAATCCCTTCTGGTATCTTTAGGAAATGAAATCTCTGGAAAATCCAGTATGTAGCTAAATGCTTAGATAGACAGAATCACAGAATAATTGTGGTTGGAAAGGACCTTGTAGATCACCGAGTCCAACCATACCTACAAGAATAAAGAACACCTAAGAACACTGATCTACCAGTCTCCTAAGGATGCATTAACTGGCACCAGGCACATGCTCCTCCTTTTCTTTAATAATGCTGTGTACTCAGGGCAGTTGCCAACACTAACAAAAACCACAGGTTAATTTAGAATGGGAAAAACATGTTTGGTGTGTTTTCAAAAGACTACATCTACTAAGTAATTAGTAGATCTGCCATACAAGCAAAACTCAAGAATATATGATTCTAAGCAATACAGAATGATAGTTTTAGAAAAATACTGTACAGCTCCTGAGCAACCCTATACGACTGAATGCAGTCCCTGCACCTTTTCAAAATTCAGTAGAGAATGAGTAATACAGATTTATGACAGCAGCACCAAGTCACCTAGTTTATCAACTGTACCATATACCAATATGTCATTCTTAATGTAACATTTGACTGATTACAACTTATGGTCATCAATGCAAATACAAAATCAATCCTGTGTGATGAGCTTGGGTTAACATGAAATGTTAGCAGGTGTGCAAAGTCCAAAACCAACAACAGACCTGAAGTAAGCCGTACAGCCAGGATCCCCTTGTATTTAAAACTTTGCCTATGTCACCATAAGTACTGCATGAAACATAAAGTGAGGATTCATCCCCTTCCCTCCCTCACACTTCACCTTTAATCCACTAACAGATGGAAAGAGTTTGAATGTGACGTAGCCCTAGGGACTTCATGCCAGCTCACTCCAATGAGCCAACCTGCTGTACCTTTGCTCTCAGCCCCAAACTGCAGAACTGTTTTGCAACTCAACATGAGTGATAGACCAGGCTGCAATGTTGGGCCACCCTGAAATGACAGAGATGAATGAGTTTTATCTTCGTATTTTTATCAGACTTGCAGTATGCTGTTTAACTCTGCTTGGATGGTGTCCAGGATTGAGATCCAAATGGATAAAAGGGACATGTAAAGGAGCAGAATAACAATTGCACAAAGGCAAATAATTATGAAACGTGTATGGTACAGATAAAAGCTAAGTTATTTAAATGAGAAAAAAACCCTATTAAATGTGACTAGGCAGCTGTGCTTTTAAATTCAATGTAGCTAATGAGCAGCATAATACTCAAGAGCAAACTACTGCCCTATGCTGGTACATTTTACCATTTCTTGGAAATCTAAGCTCCAGGAAATTAACTAAGTCAGTAAAAAAATGGGACATCAACTCAGAACAGAGACCTTACTTGCTATCAGTAAAAGACAAGGCTATGTTGCGCAAAGTTTATTTATTACTTTTCTGTGAACACAATGAAAAATGGACTTGTGCCTTACACGAAATGCTCAAAGTGCAGACTTTGACATTTTCATTTGGTAATGGCGGCGCAGCTTTATTACAAACAGGCTAAAATTTAGAGCATTTCAGTGTTCATTCACTCTTCTGCTAGGAAGTGTTTTCTAAATTTAACCTTTACAGAGATCATTGCTGTCACCAGAATGTGAAACAAAATGTGAAACCCTCCTTACTAGAAATCTGACACTTAGTTGATGAATATTTATAAAAATACTTTTGTTGGGGATGTTAGATAAAAACTAAGCTGCATATTTTATAGGCAAAAAAAAACAAAATGCAAAAAACAATTACTTCAAATTTGTAACTCTTGATATGAGCACATTCTAGAATCTTCAAAAATGCTTGATTTTCCAACTTTCCCTTAATAGGAAGTCCTCTAGTCTTCAAAAATCTTATACAGAAATAATGGTACCAATATCTGCTTTGTTGTTACAGAAAAAAAAATGCACGTGGGGGATGTGGCTCCTCTCCTTCCCCTCTGCTTTTGCCTTGCATCATTTCATATTACACAGACAGAAGAAACTGGTGTCCTCCTCTGGTCACTCACAGAGATACAACATTATTCACATCTTCATTGGCATTCAGGTGATCTGCAGCTGTGTGGGAACACTCACGGCAATGAAATAAGCAAAAGCCAATGTGTTCCTGTGATCAAGACCTAAGTCTGAAGCAGATGTGATCCATCTTCATATTTTATGGAACTTGTCCTTTGCCGTAGGATATGATACTTTTGATACTTAAATAATTGGCCAACATTTGGGACTTCTGTTACAAATAGCGATAAGAGTATCCTGCTTTTCCTTATTTCTGTTTTTTACTCTTTGCTGGCAGTATGTGGTCAGAAAATCACATTGCTAGAAGTCCATGCTCAAAAATGAGACAGAGGAGTCCTGCAAAAAGACTGTATTTTAATAAAGCGAGAGTCCTCTGGGGATATCCCTGTGGGGTCTATCAAAGTGCCAGAGGGTGCAGCCCCCCTTTTATCCTAGTTTCCTGACCACATATGACTCTCTTCCTTTCCCAACTGACTGAGGTACTAGGAAGGTACAGACTTCCAAGTCCACATATTACATATCCCCCCTTAACATGTACATCCCCCCCTACCATGCATTGTATGTCTCATTAACTCTACTTTATGCCTTCCCTAGGAGGAGAAGTTAATAAGTACAAGTCTGTTAAGCCTGCACACTCTTTCTTAAAGTCCAAGTTTACAATTCCTTTAACTTCTGGGTTCTCAACCAGTTTCAGCCAGTCCTCACTTCCCAGTCCTAATTGGTTTTCTTTGATGATATATTGCCACTTAGGCCTGCAACGTTATCTTGTTACTTTGTGGTATCTTCATTTGTAAAGACATCCCTCTCTGTATCTTCTCACATGGAACACACCTGACTATGTTTGCAGCAGCGTGCATTAAAACTGGCATCTTCAAAGATAGGAGTCAAACCTTGCCACAGTAATTCTGTAAAACATCTCATAAACCTTGATACTTTAGGGGTCCATAGTTCTCAGCTGAAACATTTAAAAGGCGTTCACGCTTTACATTTAGGTTTTCTGTGCTTTGTGTTTGAAATCACTTTTATTTCTTATAGGGAAAATGAATTGTTCCTTGGTTGGTCTAAGCAAACAGCCATTTCTTTTTTTCTCTTTGACAAAGGGACAGCAAAGTCACTGGTTTTGTCTCTCCTTAAAAAAAAGTAAATCAGCTCCTAAAACAAGTAAGCTCAACAACAAGCATAATTTCCTGAAAACGAGAGCCTTTTTCACTTGGGAAAGATCTGAAGAAGCCTTTCTCTTTCTCCATGTACTGTGACATCGTGTCAGGATATATAGGGCACTCAGGCTTCATGAGCACTTTTAGTAATTTTAGGCCCTTTCTCAGGTCTAGAAAAGCAATTCATTATTTTTCCAGGTTTTCTTACCAGTGGACTGACAGTTATCTAAGGATAGGTGTACGTAAGTCTCAAAGAACAAACTGTTTTCCCAGGGAGGATGAGATTTAGATTTTCTAAAATTCCTCAATCTCAAAATCCAACCTGACTTGTTTGGGCCCTTGGAAATCAAGTTCCTGATAGGCAAAAAAATGTTCTTGTCTGTGTTAAGAGCAATCTGTGTTATCCTTGAATCTATTTTTGTCAGGGAAAGCTGACAATCTGATCGGTGTTAAATAAAAAATGCTGTCTTCTCCTCAGACAGAAAAATCTTTGTATTATTAAAACCATCATGGCCTTTTTATGGATTAAAATAAAAGGTAGAGCAAATACCTAGCTTTATATCCTCAGCAACTATACACACACCTGTACTTCAACTGCAAGCTTGTGGTATTTGTCAAACATCCCAAACCCGAATTCAACTTGAGTCACCATTTGGCTGTAATTGTATCTTGATTGATTATCAGTCATGGGGTGTCTTTGGGAGAGGCTCTGGAGATCACTCACTGGTGTGGTCAGCCCCTACCAGGAACAGAATTCTTGACACACCAATTCCTAGGTGTGCAGTAGCATTGCACATGCTGCCAGCTTAGAGACAAGAGCTGTATGTTATCATCCTGCTGATTTTATAGGTTTTCCCGGAGTCTTTTATATATATGTGTAACTGTATAAATTACTGGTTATTTAAAAAGAGGTCTTTAGAAGAGCTTTCTGAAGAAGTGAAATTACTTCTTGCTTTAAAAATGGAAGGAAAATAGGTGGTAATTCCACTAAAACCCTTAAAAATGGCTTCTCAGAGGATATAAAGCAAGAACTAAGTCTGCAGCCTAGGATTCAGGAAGCTTCCGTAAGAGAGAAGGAGTTCATGGACATCAAATTTGGGCTTTTTGCTGCCTAGATCTTTACCCAGTAGTTACCTGAAGGACTTCTATGTATCACTTTCTTCACAGCACAGACATTCATCCATTTTATCTCCCCCCACACCTGTAAGCTGCAGAGGCCTTTTCTAGTGCCCCTTGAGAGCTCATTCTCTGCTCCAGCAGCAGATGTACTATGGTTTTGCCTTCCTCTGTCTCATGTCAAGGACAAACTTTTCAAGACCTGATTAGCCTTTCTTTAGTTCCTTAAACCCAGAACTAAGCAGGTAAAAGCAATTACAAGCCTTCCAATCAATGGATAATTGTTAATGAATAGCACACTGTCATTCAAGGAACCTAAAACTGTATGAGACAAGATGACCAGATTTAAAACAATAATGAGAGCCATCTCTATTAATATCTCCTGGGCAGTTTCTGTGTGTGAAAGAGGCACTAGGAGGAGGGTGGGCAGTGGTGTGGGAGTGCAGGGGGCTTACTCTAAATGATGGTCTCATCAGGACGTTCTTCCCTTTTTTTTTTTAATCACCTTTTCAATCAATGCCAAACATAGAACAGAGCCTGCAACAATTTTACCATGCAACTCAGATGACCTTTTAAACAAAAGGAGAGATACAAGCACAAGGCACTTAATGAAAGTGCAGTAGTTAAGTTCACCTTAAAGATATGTATTTATTGTGTTTAATTACAGCAAGCTGTCCTGCTTGTGCATTCCATAATCTTGTCCCTATTTCATCTTATTATTATAGATGAACGTATGCACAAATTTTGCTTTTTTGTTGGTGCTTGGACATATTATTGCATGTACTCTCATCTGAGGACAAATGATGGTGCTGGGGTTTACACTAGCACCTATTATTTGAAAACCAAATTGACTCCAGTTGTGAGGCTGTAAACACAGCCCAATGCAGGTGTCAACACATTTATTCCAGTAGTGCCAAAAAGTCACAGGTTAGTTCTCATTGTGTTAGGTGATGTGCAATCAGAGCGAAAGACTATTCCAGTTAAATGTCCTCTTCCCGAAGGTGTCAGAGGAGTGGTTAACAAATTGCCACTCTTATTTTCTCAGACAAAAATGCTAAGTGTAGTTCAACAATACACCACGTTCTTTGGAAGGGTCAGAAGGAAGGTAGGCCAGCATGTAAAGCTCTGCAGACTAATTCCACTTATCTCTAGATGTCTCTGGCTGACTGCCTTTTGCTCAGCTAGCACATTTCCCACAATGTAATCTACACTTGTGAAGATAAATTTAAAATAACTAAGTGCTGACAAGTGCTAAAAAAATGCAGGAATATTTTCTACAAGCTCGTGAACACAAACAACAGGCACCGGTGAAGGATTTATGGTCCAATTCTCTGTCCTTATGGTCACTAATCACATGATCCTTACTCTTTTTTTGGATAACCATGTCAAATCACTCGTAGAATGCCTTGGCTTTCAAAATATATCAAGTTGTCTCTGAAAAATCAGTGTATTCATATGTATATATATATATAAATGGACGTGGGAACATGCATATGAGAGTGTATTTGCTATAGAATAGATTCCTTCTGTTACCAGGAAGAGTTGTATTTCTGGAGCATCTTCAACAATAATGTAGTAAGTGACAATCAGTTACATGTGTGGGACCCAGCTAACAACACTAATTTAGCCTACAGAAACTATATGCTTTTTCTTGCCTGAGGGCAAAGTATTTACTTGTTCTAATACCATTGCCTGAGAAATTATGGATATTAATTAAGAAAGAAAAATTTGATTTTCAAGTAGCAGCTCAGTACTAGGCTGCAACTAAGGGCAAACAGTATGCTTTATTCTTTATGGTTGACAAATGCTGCAACTGAAGTTCAATTTCCTCCGAAGCAGATGGAATTTAACTCCCATTTTCTTTTGCTGTTGATTGATAACGCTTGACTTGCACGGACACCTGGGTCCGGACGGGCTGGGTTTACTCGTGTAAAACCGTTCACTCCCCGGGCTGGCAGATGGGCAGAACGCCCCGGGAGTCGTGCCAAGCACCCCATCTCCCATCTTGCACGTTATTCGCCTCTCCGCGCAGCTTTCCTTCACAGGGGTGCCATCTTTGCCGTCAGCATCCCGAGAAGGCGCCAAGCAGCAGGAACAGCTCTCCCAGGAGACTCCGCGAGGCTCCCGCCACCACTCCCCGCCAGCCAGGTTCACGGTTCGACGCCGCGACGGGAGGACCTAGTGAGGCACAGCACTGTTCCGCCACAGGGCAGCGTATACGGGAGGGGGCGGGGAGCTGTGGGTGGGCGTGCGTGTGCGTCTAACCGCTTCTCTCTCGCGCGCAGCAGCAGCAGCCACACCCCCTGCCGTCGGGCTCCTGCGCAGTGCCCATATCCTTCCGCCCATCCCAGAATGCCCCGCGTCTTGCTGCCCACTGTGCGCTCCCGCCACCCCTCTCCCCGTTTAACCGACAGGCTTCAAATCGCCATTCAAACACTGCAAGGAAATGGCCACCCCAGCAAGGCAGGGGCGCTCCGACGCCTTGCAGCGGAGCGGTTGAGCGAGCGATGAGCTTCCCCACAGGCGGGATGGGCCAGACCACACCGCCCGCCACGGGAGCCTCTGCCGTGCCGTCACTGCGCGCCACTGCAGCAGCTCCCGCCGCGCCGGCTGCGCGCGCAGCCCTCCCCCCCTCACGTCAGGAGGCGGTCCGTGGGCAGGGCGGCCGGGCGCTCATTTCCTCCTTGGGCGCCATTTTGTAGCGCAGAGAATTCGCAAATAAAGAGCGGGTTAGGGCGACGCGTGAGAGAGCCCGGGCGGAAGGACGGGGTAGCGGCGGCAGCAGCGGCCCCGGCACCGGAGCGGCAGTCCCCGTAGATCTGGTCGTGGGCGTAGCGGTGGCGGCAGGCGCGAGTGGTGGCGGCGTTTAGCCCTCGATGTGACGGGCGCGGCCCAGGCAACTAGTGTGCTGGGAGAGCGAGGCCTCCGCACCGCGGGCGGGAGGTGAGTGGTCGCGCGAGCGCTCCGCCGCCGAGCCCCCTCAGCCCCTCTATGCCCAGCACCGCCGTCCCTCCCCCGGAGGGAGGTAGAGGGGTCCGCGGGAGGGACCGGGCACTTGACGGCCCTGGCGCGCCAAACCCCGGGGGTGGCTCCATCTCTCACCTCGAGCGGGGGGAGGAGCGGAAGCACTTAGAGCCATTTTGTGCGAGGTTCCCAGCCCGGCCTGGCTGGGATCCTCTCCCAGCCTTCGGCAGCCTCCACGCCCGGGCACGACCGCCGCGGCCCCCTCGGGCGCAGGAGGCGCGCTTCTCTCTTCCCTTGTGGAGGGCGGCCCGGCGGGACAGGCAGTGTGAGCTTGCGGCGGCAGCGGGGTCCGCAAACCCTTGCGGCGAGCGGGCCGGTCAGCGGCCTGCAGCTGCGCCTGGACCGCGGCTGGTGGGGTCTCCTCGCAGGAGGCGGAGCTGCGCGGTGGGGCCTCGCCGTCTGTAGGGTGTGGAAGGGCGCGGGATCTGGCTTCAGACCGTGACCGCTGAGGCGACCGTGAAGTCTGCACGGTCAGGGTGTTATGTTGAAGCCTTTTGGGTTTTTTTTTTTTTTTTGTTTCTGCCCTTGTGTTTCTTGAGCCCGCAGCCTACGCGGGGTTTATCTCCATAGAACTCTTTTCACATCGTTAAAATAACTGAGAGTTACTTCGGATGCAACTAGTAAAAGAAAAAAAAAGGCAGCATACTTGATATTATTTAATCACTTTGTTTCTTGGGGTGTTTTTTCCATCCTTAAATACTATATTTTCTAAACGCAGTAGTAAAAGGTGTACAAACTACTGGAGTTCCCAAAATTAAAATATACTGTATACGCTTCACTTTTCCTCATGTTTAGAGTGCCAAAAAGCCTAAAACATGATGAGATGAAATTAAAATTCCTTAAGTGCCCATGGTAATGTTAAGTATGTGGTACAGTTCTATATTGTTTGTTGCCAGGAGCAGATATGCAGAAGGAGTGGTGTGTAGCAGCCATCGTTTCCCCCAAATCGTGAAAGTGCTTAGTTAGGATAGTCCAGTTAAGCTGTTCATCATATAAATCACCAAGTATAATCGTGTTCAGTCAATTATACATGAATGTTGTTTTCGTTGATTCTTTTTATTGTAGAAAATTGTATTTTATCATGTTCTTACAAGATATTTCTGATCTGTGTAGGAGAGAACAAGGCTTTTAGAGGAGAGTCAGGTGATCAGGAGCACCTCTTGCTGTGCAGTACTTGAAAGGTTACTGTATAATTCAAAGAATGAATCTTTCAGTTGTATTGTTATTGTTTGTAGCATACAAATTGATCTGTTAATGAAAGCAAAGCCAAATCACTGTAAGATCTGATGTAGTCAGCTTGATGCTTATGTTTTTAAAAAACACTGAGCAAGGTGGCAGAAATATATAGTAGCAATAAATTTCTAAGCTTTTGGCAAGTTACTGTAGGTACCATAAAAGCTGTTGCATGGGAGTAGTGAGGTGAATTCATACATAAAAAGCACAAGTTTTTATCTGTAGATATGAGCAATCTAGCTTTTCCAAAATAACCTGTAGAATATTTTTAGCTACTGGCTGTGGGTTGTTGTTTTTTTTTTTTTTAAATGTATGGTTTTATCACTATAAGTGATAAATTGATGACAGTAAGATCATAACTTCAGTGGCCTCTAGCATCAGTCTTAAGCACTTTTGTGCTCTTTGGAGAGCAAGAAATGACTTTGTAAAAGGTGGTGTGCCGGGCCTGGAGGTTAGAGTAGCCAGATCTGGTGCTGCTGGTTGCTGGAACCTTGTGTGAGGTCTGGAAATAGGAGGCAGACTACCCTTAGATGGAGCTTCAGCCTTTTGATTTCTTTCAGTCATGATTGTGGCAGCAATCAAGTGTTTATAACCACATGCTGCTTCAGAGATCATGAGCCAGGTCTTTGGGGAAAACTCACCTTTTCTGGTATTTGTACGATTCTGGTACTTTTCTGAGGGAATCCATACAAATAATGACTTGACATCAATTGTGTGCAATTTAATCTGTTGGCTGTAGTTCTGTGGAACATAGGAAAAGCATGTTGCTGTCTGTCAAGGACTTAAAACTTGATGAGATCTTCGAGACTACTTGCAAACACTGAAGGAGTTAAATTATTCTAAAAATCCTTAGGGAAGTTATAGTGGGGGAGAGGTGGGCAACACAAATACAGGGGTCAAGAGCATTTTCCCTGTGATCTCAAGTTAGCCTGTGTACCGGCTGTTTGTGTTGCTAGCCTGTTAACGCTTGAAAATATTTAAGGTACGCTTTTGTTAAACAGTCAAATGAGGAACTGCATCCAGAAGTTAAAGCAAAATATTTAACTGTGCTACTAAGACTAGGAACAGGAAGCTGCCATTCATCATTGAAATGCTTCTACCGAATGTTCTTTGGAAACATTTCTATGTCAGGTTTTCTGTGAAAGACTTGAAAGTAGTTTGATCTGCGCACTGTATGTGGTGTGGTGGTTTTGGTTTGGTTTTGGGAGTGGGGGGAGGGGTTGCAGTTTAAAACAGGAGCTTACTTGGTAGAGTGCTGCGTATTTGTTGATGGTTAGTGAAGGTTGAAGAGACTCTGCTTAATTTGATATGTACTTGTTTGTCTTATTGACAAACAATTTTGGGATTAATTTGTTTTAGGATTTGGAAAAGTTAAATTAGTTCATTGGGTGTTGTAAAAAAAAATCTAAAGTAGTCTGTAAAAGTATTTTTGAGAAAATAAAATATATTTAACTACTTGAGCATTATTTTTGTGAAGCCAAGTGTTGAAAACCCAGCAACTTGCACATCCTTTCCCTGCTATGTGTGTTGCAGCAGCTTTACAAACTTCTTGAATTTTACTATTATATCCAACTTTGCTGTTAGAAAGCATATTGCAAAGCTGCTTTCCTTTAGTAAACCTCACATTCATTGCTACTTGTATGCTTATAATCTTTGCGAACACAATGGTTTTGGTACAATCATAATTGTAGAAAATACTGTCTATTATCCTTTTGAGGTAAGGAGGCATGTTTTGTTACTGAAGGAAGTGTGAATATTTAACGTAGCGCAATGCAGTCCTGTTATGCTACATGCACGCGAGGAATCAGGTTTGACAGTGTATTCAAGCCATTTTTGACATCTTTTTTTCTAAAAATATTCACAAGGGTTTTAAAGTAACTGTTTAATGCTTCGTGTTTATCAGAATCTTGAAAGAAATAGAATAAGCACTTGGAGAACTGTTATTTTTACATAACTCCGGTGTGTGGTAATGTCCACAAGTGATTTATTCCAAAGAGATACTGAAGTAGTAATAAAAATTACTTTCATCCTACCCTGATTATCCTCTACCTTGTAAAATACAGTGTTAAATAGATGTAGGCACAGATGAAATGTTAGTTTGGTCTAAATGTATGGACAGACTTTGATAGTTTTGCTTAGTTAAACAGCAAGTATTGATTACTGATAGGCTTTCTTAGCTAAAGAAAGTCTTGGGTTCTGTTGACTTTGTGACCGACCTGCTGCTGTAATTTAAATACAGTGTTTTGTTCTCTGTCTCTGCATTTGTGGAACCAATATTTCAATAGTCTAATAATGCAAATTAAAAAAAGTACAAGGTAGAAGTACAAGTTTGACTTGTTCAGTATTTCATTTACACTAGTAACTACATTAAATAAACTCCTTTTTTTCCTTTTTCTTCCTCCCCACCCCATTCAGAGTTCACAATGACGAATGAAGAACCTCTCCCGAAGAAGGTATGTTTAAAAATACTCGTGACTACCACCCTCGCCCCCCTCCACCCCTCCCCAGTAATCATGACAACTTTATAAGTTGTGCTTTTCCTTTTGCTCCTTAGGTTCGCCTTAGTGAAGCAGATTTTAAGGTTTTACCTAGAGATGAGCTTATCCTAAGGTAAAGTAAAAATCAGTTTTTCCATCTCATTTCAGCAAACTTTTAATGGAAAATGTGACCTCCTTCTTCCATTGTTTTTAGTATGTGTTCTGAAAAGCTGTTTTATGCTTTTCATGATACATCTCTCTTGTAAAGTTCTCATATTTTTCTCAAATATTTTTGTACATAGTTTGGAGAAAAACACATTTTCCAAAAAGACAAAATCTAAAACAACATTTTGTAATACGTGAGCAGGAGTTTCTTCACTTGTAACTTTAGAAGATACAGTTGTTTACATAGCTTGCTAGATAGCAAGTTATTTTTAAACAGTGGAAAAATGTCAACTTCATACTCCTACAATAAGTTTTAGGTTTTCTTGGTCTGTGCAGTGGCCTTCTCAGCGTATTCAGATATTAACACTAAAATGCTAAAATGAAGGTTTCATTGCCTAGAACTTGCATAAAGAAGAAGCAGGCCATTTTTTCATCTTCTAGAAAGCTAAGTGTCACCATGGAAAAAATAATAGGCAATCCTGTCATGCAGACCCACTGACCCAAGCCACTTGTCTCTGTATACCTGAATTTGCTGATATGTAAACAAGGAGCTGACTAAAATAGACATCTGTAGGTCCTCTGTTTATCTGCTGGAGTAGTTTGTGTGCATTTTGGTAAACTTTAGCTTTTGGCTTTTTGTACACTAAGTTATAAGCATTATTAGAGTCAAGTTAAATATTGCTATTTCACAGAACAAAGACTGAACTGTAAAAATGTGGTGATCCAAGTGCAATGTGGTGTTATATGATCAGCTGCTCCCTCTTCTGGGCAAACTATCCTGCCAGCTCCTTCTGAGATGATGGCCCCTCTGTGGGAGTCAACGTAATCTGGCTCCATATGCTTAAAACTGGTTTCTGGCTTCCTCTGAATATCTAATCTTTTGAGTAGTAAAGGTAGTACTTCTAAACAGTAGGAAAAAATGCTTCATTGATGTTAAGTGGTTTAGGCCTTGTAAACCTTTTAATAGAAATTTCTGTACTCAGGACCATCCCAGGGAATAGCAAAAGTACCAAAGCATAGGTTCTGTGCCACTTGCTTGTTGATTAATAGTGTGGACGAAAAAAAAAAGTCTTTCAATAGTATTCAGTTTCTGTAACTTAGGATAATTATCATAGAAGAGATCCACTTCCAGCATATATTCAGGTGAGAACGTGATGAAATAAATACACCCAAGGAGGTAAAGTAGTTCAGCAGCTAAACTGTTAATGAAGAGACAGGAGGGAATTTGCCAACGACAGCAGTGTTCCTGTCAAATCTTCTTGGTGTAGAAAAAAGTCTTGCTCTCAAAAAGGCCATGTTCTGGATATAAGGGGAACAAGTGTCCATTATACTTAGAAGTGGAAACTTTAATGTTATTTTGGCCATGTCATTTTTATTTTTTTTTGTGTTAAGTTGTCCTATGAATGCTGTTCTTTGTTTGTTTGTTTGAATGAATATTTAATGCTTTTATAATAAGTTTACTTTTGTGTTTTCATATAAAATTAGCAATTGCTACATGAACTGCTGGCTTTGTAGATTAGAATAAAATGTAATAATTACTTAGCATGTATATCATATTTTAATCAAGAGCATCTTTACTACTTTCAGACATAGAAAAGCATATATTGACTGCTACTGGATTGTCTTTAAGATTTGGAATGCCTTTCTTTTCTTGTCTGCTTTGGTGAGGCAAATGCTTTTTAAGATATGGGCATGTCATCTGCTTTTGGCGTTCTAGGTAATACATCACTGCTGTGCAATTGCACTGATTAAATACTTATGTAGAAAATACTCTTTTTTTTTTGTGTGTGTGTGTGTGTCAGTTCTTGTGCGATGAATCTCAATTTCAGTGTTCTTTTTTATGAAGTGTGTAATTTAGGTTTGCTCATTTTAACTTCTCTTGATTAATGTGAGGGGGATCAGTAAGAAGCCTTTCAGCTTGACCTTTGCAATTTCTGCTTGTCTTGTTACTTGTTGCTATGGACTGATCTGTGTCTTCCCCTCCTCTCTCTAATGCATTAGCTACTTGCTTGACTGTATAGGAGCTTCTGTGAAGAAAGAACAACCAAGAACATGATGATAAAGCACTCTCTAGATCGTAGCTAAAAATCTGATCAGTGTTGTCTAAATCATTTAGTCTAGTGGTTGGTTAGTATAAAAAACACTGAAGAACCCTGATTTACACAAGCAGTTCTGAGGAAATGCTGCTTTTACTGAACTTCAGTCCATATGGATTTAAGCCATTACAAAAGTGACTGCCTCTAGGTGCAATGCTGTGTGTGGCTTACCCTCTGAGTGCTTGTTTATTCTTTGAAAAAGTGAACACCAGAGCTCAGCATAAAAAAACCCCAACAACTGTTGTAAAAAAAAGTAGTGGTATTTATAGAGGTACGTTAGAGCTGCGGAGTCTTAAAGTCTGCTTAATATTTTTAAAGAATGAAGAGAATTAACTAACCTACAAGTGACCTCTTGAATGTAAACTGAATTCAGGACTGTCTTCCTAATGTATGGCTTCATCTCTGTTCTGTTTTCCCTTTCCAAGTAGCACTTTAG
Organism: Megaceryle torquata; assembly: GCA_024611175.1. Classification (NCBI taxonomy): domain Eukaryota; kingdom Metazoa; phylum Chordata; class Aves; order Coraciiformes; family Cerylidae; genus Megaceryle; species Megaceryle torquata. Next base: position 22,475 of record JANIJG010001380.1, on the reverse strand, counting down.
TGAAGCTCTTCAGATTGTCAGTGTTTAGCCATCAGAGTACTGACACGAACTACTACACAGATCAAGAAGTCAATATTGAGTGGAAACCAAACTGGAGAAAAAAGCTGGCTTTTAGCCTTTTGTCTTTTTCCCCACTTGAGTTCGCTGATGAGCTGACAGAGTCCCCTACATATGTACCAGAAGGGACAATATGGGGCAAGGAGGTCATGGCATCTCTCACACTTGATTAAACCTATGCATCTCTTATGATTACATGTGGGAAGAGTAGAACTATCTCTTTCTTGGATCTTGTGAAAGAAGACTTCAGACTTAAGGTCTGACCTGCAAGTGCTATAAATCACTGGTTTATTTAAAGAAGTTTTTGCAAGTACATGTAAATTTTTAAGTAGTTGTCAAGGGTTAGGGATGGGGCAGTCACAAATTACAGATGCTCTCTATTAAGCCCTCCCTTCCCAAAGCGGAAGAGTAAAGGCAATAAGGGAAACTTATGGATTGCAAAACAAAACTAAAACAACTTTCATGAAAATAATTATAATAAAAAGAAATATATACAAAATATGACAATTACATCATCATCACCACTGCTGCTGTTAGCAGGCACTGGGGAAGTCCCAGACTGGACTCAGTGACAGACAGCATCTGGATTCTGGAACACATGGATCAGGATTGAAGGCAGAATGGACAGAGTCCTCCTCAGATGCCAACCATTGAAGAAAAGAGCTTGACTTTGATGATCTCTCGGCTTTATACTGAATATGATGCGTATAGGATGGAGTACCTTATTGGTCAGTCTAGGGTCACCTGTCCTGTCTGCTTCACCCTGCAGGTGTGGCTTTTTACTGTCTGCACCCCCAGTGTGGTACACAAGATTTAGTGGTGGCCTTGGTCTCCATAGGAGCAAATAGAAGCAAGGGCCTTTCTGCACACTGATCCTTGGTAGTAACTAAACATTGAGTTACCACTACTAGGAGCAGACCCTGTCTGCGTAAGTATTCTGTTAACTTCAGAAAATGCAGTTACTTAAGAGAGTTACTGAGAAGTAAAATCACTGAACTGAATTAGTTCTGTTCTAGCTCAAACCAGGACACTAGTTTAATGGAGAACTGTATAATTATGTCATTGTAAGTGCTGATTTTACCTATGTTTATAATAAAAAGTTTAATGTAGGTGATATGTGTAGATGCAACCTGCTAGGAGTGATGTATCTTCAAGTAAGGCAAAAAAGTTTCCCAGAGAGGAATGCTTTCCTCCTGCAGTAGATGATGTACTAGTAGCAATCTTAAATTTTTTCTGACATAATTTGGGCAGGAGGAGGAATATTTCTATTTGTGTCACCACTGATTTTTTTTAAAACATGTTTTACTGAGCTTTAGAATGTATTTAGGGGCAAAAGTCTTAGCCCTCAAGAGCCTGTGAAGTGAGCTAGCTGGAAAATGTTTGAAGTATGTAATTTTTTAGAAATGCTATTTGTATGGAAACTCCCATCATTTATCAGAGGTATTCAGTGTCGTCTATTGCCCCATGGGGAAGTGGCTTTTTTTTTTTTTAGAGGATTACAGTATTTCTGGATACGGGTTTCATTAAAGTTTCTAATGATCTGAAATAAAGACCTACTCTGTGGCTTATGGTGATGTCTGTGAGTTGACTTTTTCTAACTGTTGCCTGATAGCAGTAGGGCCTCATGGAGGCTTTAGGTCATACTTGCTTTTTTTTATGTTACAGGTGTTGGGTTTTTTTTTTCTGTTGTTGTTTAGTGATTTGTTCCTTTTTTACTTTTTTTTTTTTTTGGTGTTAACTCACAGCTCTGAACCCTTTGACTGTCCTGGAGTTGTGCTTGGTAGCTGGGATTTCTATGCAATAGTATATGCATGTGAAGTTAAATCCAGTTGGTGGCAAATCATGAGTGGTGTCCCCCAGGGATCAGTACTGCAGCTGCTCCTGTTTAACATCTTCAACAATTTTGATAAGGGGATAAGTGCACCCTTAGTAAGCTCCCTGAAGGCAGCTTACGAAAAGGCTGGAGAGGTCCTGTTTACAAAGGCCTGGAGTGAAAGGACGAGGGACAATGGTTTTAAATTAGAAAGGAGTGGATTTAGATTAGAAATAAGGAGGATGTTCTTTACCAGGAGAGTGGTGGAGCACTGAACAGGTTGCTCAGGGAGGTGGTTGAAGCCCCATCCCTGGAGACATACAAGGTGGAGCTTGACAGAGCTCTAAGCAATGTGCTCTAGTTGAGGATGTCCCTGCTCTCAGCAGGGGGGTTGACCTCTAGAGGTCCCTTCCAATCCAGACGTTTCTGTGTTTGCAGATGATACCAAGCTGGGTGGAAGTGTCAATCTGCTTGAGGGTAGTGAAGCTCTACAGAGGGATCTAGATAGGCTGGATTGCTGGGCCAAGGCCAATTCCTTGAGTTTCAGTAAGGCCAAAGGCCAGGTCCTGCACTTCAGCCACAACTTCTCCCAGGAGTGCTACAGGCTTGGGGAGGAGTGGCTGGAGAGCTGCCAGGCAGAGAAGGACATGGGGCTGTTGATTGACAGCAGGCACAACATGAGCCAGGAGTGTGCCCAGGTGGCCAAGAAGGCCAACAGCATCCTGGCCTGTATCAGGAGTAGTGAAGTCAGCAGGAGCAGGGAGGTGGTCATTCCTCTGTGCTCATCTTCAGTGAGACCGCATCTCAAATAATGTGTCCAGTTTTGGGCCCCTCTCTACAGGAAGGATGTTGAGGTGCTGGAGAGGGTTCAGAGGTGGGCTACTAGGCTAGTAAAGGGTTTGGAGCATGTCTCTTACGAGGAAAGGCTGTAGGATCTGGGGCTGTTTAGCCTTGAGAAAAGAAGGCTGAGGGGAGACCTTACTGCTCTGTATAACTACCTGAGGGGAAGTTGCAGTGAGGTGGGGGTTGGTCTGGTCTTCCTGGTGACAAGCGATAGAACAAGAGGATTTGGCCTAAAATTAAACCAAGGGATGTTCACGCTGAATATTAGGGGGAATTTCTTTACTGAAAGGGTTGTCAGGCATTGGAATAGCCTGCCCAGAGATGTGACGGAGTCACCATCTTTGGAGGTGTTTAAGAGCCAGGTAGATGTCATGATTAGGGGACATGGTTTAGTGGTTTTGATAGGGCTAGGAATAAGGTTGGACTTGATGATCTTGAAGGTCTCTTCCAGATGAAACAATTCTATGATTCTAAGTACTTCTGATATTTCAACTCTTACACAGGTATAAATTCTCAACAGGTATATATTCTCAACCAAATTCTAACTCTTCTTACTATCCTAGTTTCATTTGTAGTTCTTATTACAGTAAGTGACTTTTTTTCTAAGTAGCTGTGTTTTCCATATGCTTTCATTACCTAAGATCCATAGACATTCTGCAAATCATATTTGATTCTCAAGAAGATTTTTTCTTTTTAATGTTTAGTCTATTTGATATTGTTATCCATACTGCAAAATACTGCAGCTGTTTGTCATAAGTTCTGGCACACAGCATCACCAAGTGGGATTCATCTGACCTAATTTTAGAGGTTTGCAGTGTAGATATCTTTACCAGACCTGGTAGTCCTAAATCCCCACAACAGAGAGAAACAGACCCTTTTAGGCACAAATTATCTCACATATTTATATTTTTTTCTATCTACTTTAGGATGAATTGAATCAAACCATAAAAGTGCCCATTTTTTCTCACTATAAAATAGCACAACCAGTTTAGATGAATGTAGCTGTCACATAAATGCCATTCTCATAGTCTAAATTAGATAGGCATCATAAGGAATAAATATCATCATCAATATGTAGAAAAGTTTTATAAATGCATGCACCTCCATATGTGTGTTTTGTGGAGGAATGCTATAGGCTCTGTGAATCTTTGCAGTTGAGGATGGACAGTTAAAAAAGACAATATTAAAGATAGAACACATCAGTTGTATTTTTGGAAAGTTAATGGAATCTTTTAAGTCATATCTCTTTTTCTTAGGTGAAGAAATGCAACCTCCACACTTGTTTTTTAATTTAGCTTTATGTGGAAATTTTCACTGCTTTGAGACTACAAGATTTATACTGCAGATGTTTTTCTTTCTACTGTGTTGATTCAAACAAAATCCTTAAAGTGAAGACAGTTGGGAAAATACTTTTTTTTGTTCACTTCTAACCATGTATTTTTGATAATGTGGGTGCAAAGTGCTAAATGGTCTGAGAGGCTCTAAGACTCAGTCTATCTTTACAAATCACAACTAGTCTAAATGTAAATATAATGGAATCTGAAACAGTGTTAGTTTTTTGCAATTTTCAATCTGTTGAAAGACTTCCTGTAGCTGTGTGCTCTTTTAAATAGCTGAGTTAAAGGAAAGACTCGGTAATCATTATCATCTATATGAAAATGCAGTTGAAATGAAAAACAATAGGTTAGCTCCTAATACTTCTGTTCAAATTTTTTCACTTAAACAGTCACATGGATGATAATGGGAGTTTTGAGTGATTACAGATTTCAGGATCAGGTCTATTGTTATTATGACTACTGTTTTCCGATTAACTAGTCGTGCATATCAAAATAATTTCTCTGTGCTATCACTAACATGTATAAAGCTCCCACATCATGTTTATCATTAACAACACAGAAAAAAGGAGGTAATTCAGGTCCTACGGATCTAAATGGGGAGACAATACAAAACACTACACATCAGAGAAAGGTACTTTCTCTTTTTATATAAAACACTAAAGGGAGAGAACAGTGTGATGGGATATTTGGGAGGAAAATAGCTTCGAAGAGGTAGAAAAGAGAGAGGTGTCTCACTGGGATGAGAAGACATATCCCAGCATAAATCACAGATGAGCAACCTTTTGCATTCATATCTTCATAATTTTATCTTGGCCAGTAAAAGCAACATAAGTAAATGAGTTTGATAGAGAAAAGCACCAAGCATTTTACTAAAACTAGCCTGTTATAAATGGCTCTATCTGATATTTGAAAGTCAACACTGCAAAAAGGGATTATTTTCTGAATTCATATTAAACTTTTTAAAATTACACACCAACAAAGTGTGTGTCTCTTGCAAGTGTAAATACATTATACATGTGTATGTATAATTCACATATGTACAATTGCATATGTATTCATACATATTAGCCATGCATATTAGCCTGGTCCCTGTTAAATGTATATTGTTTAAAAGTTACCTCCAACAGGAGGTATAAAATAATTAATAAATTACTTTTGAAAGTGGAATAGCAGATTTTGTCTATCAGACCCACTCCTGCTTTTTAAATAGGAAAGTTCTATCTCAGACTTCAGATATTCAGGTTTGCAAGATTTCCTGTAGGCTTCTTTACAACCAAACAGGAAGAAGCAGTTGGTATGGTCTTATACAACTTGCAACAGAATGACCTATTAAATATCCTATAGAATTGCATTCACTACAAAATATACAAAGAAAAATTATTGTTGTTTTTCTTGACCTGTCATCCATTTCTGAATGACAAGAGATGATGTGACCCAACACCGAAGAATATTAAACTTTCAAAACTGATCCTTAACTCCACCTCTGATGACTTAGTTTGATCAATTCAGTTGACATAGAGTTTAAACTCTTTTTTTCTTTTTTTTTTTCTTTTTTTTTTGACATTATTTTTGGATTTTAGAAAGGAGATGTGATGAATTTAGGTTAATATGTTATGTTATTTTGTTTCTCCTGGCATATTATATGATGGTTATTATAGAAAGATAATAAAAATTGGGGGGAAAAAAAAAAAAAAAGGATTTCATAGAATGATAGAATGTTTTAGGCTGGAAGGCACCTCTAAAGGTCATCTGGACCAACCTCCCTACACAAGTAGGGACATCTCTACAGGTTGCTCAGAGCCCCATCAAGCCTGACATTGAATGACTCCAGGGATGGAGCCTCCACCACCTCTTTGGGGAGCCCATTCCAGTGGTCTATCACACTCATATTAAAAAACTTTTTTCTAATATCCAGTCTAAATCTGTCCTTTCCTAGCTTAAAACCATTGTTCCTTGTCCTGTCATTATAAACCCTTTTGAATAGACCTTCTCCTGCCTTCATGTGGGCCCTCTTCAGGTACTGGAAGGTCACTATAAGGTCCCCCAGAGCCTTTTCGTCTCCAGGCTGAAAAGTCCCAACTCCCTTCATACAGTAGATGCCCCATTCCCTTCATCATTTTGGTGGCCTTCCTCTGGACACGCTCTGATATGTCTACAGCCTTCTTGTGCTAGGGGCTCTAGAACTGGACACATTACTCCAGGTCTCACCAGGGCAGAGTAGAGGGGCAGAATCACCTCTCTTGATCTGCTGGCCACAGTTCTTTTGATGCACCTCAGGATGTGATTGGCCTTCTGAGCTACCATTGAGCATGGGTGGCTCATATCCAGTTTTTCATCCACCAGCATCCCCAAGTCCCTTTCCACAGAACTGCTAACCAGTATATCCTCTCCCATACTGATATACTGATAATGCTGGTTACCCTGGCCCAGGTGCAAGACCCTGCACTTAGCCTTGTTGAACCTTATAAGGTTAATCTGGGCCCACCTCTCCAGCCTATCCAGGTTCCTCTGGGTGGCATCCCGTCCCTCTGGCATATCAACTGCACCCCCCAGCTTGGTATCATCCGCAAACTTACTGAGGGTGAACTCAGTGCCACTGTCTATGTCATTAATGAAGATATTAAATAACACTGGTCCCAGCACAGACCCTTGAGGGACGCCACTTGTCACCTTTCTCCAACTAGACATCAAAATGTTGACCATTACTCTCTGGATGCAACCATCTATCCAGTTCTTTATCTGCTGAACAGTCCACCCATTGAACTCGTAATTCTCCAACTTAAAAGATAAGGATGTTGTGGAGGACCGTGTCAAAAGCCTTGCAGAAGTCCAGACAGGTGACATGCATAGGTCTACTCTTATTGACCGATGCAGTCACTTCATTATAGAAGGCCACTAGGTCGGTCAGGCAGGACTTGTCCCTAGTAAATCCATGCTGACTACATAAGATTACCTCCCTGTTCTCCATGTGCCTTAGCATATCCTCCAGGAGGATCTGTTCCATGATCTTCCCAGGCACAGAGGTGAGGCTGACAGGGTGGTAGTTCCCAGGGTCTTTTTTTTTTTTTTACTCTTTCTAAAGATGGGCACAATGTTACCCTTTTCCAGTTGCAAGGAACTTCACATGACTGCCACGGCTTCTCAAATATTATGGAGTGGCTCAGCAACTGCATCAGCCAACTCTGGGATGCATCGCATCAGGTCCCATGGACTTATTTATGTTCAGGTTCCTCGGGTGATCATGAACCTTGTCCTTGCTTACAGTGGGAGGGACTTTGTCTACCTGGTCCTTGTCCTGTGGGCCACCAACTTGAGGGCTGTGAGGAGAGAGGCTGCCAGTGAAAACTGAGGCAGAAAAGTTACTGAGTACCTCAGCATTCTCCTTGTCCATTGCTATTAATTTGCCATTGTTAATCACCAGGGGGGTACACCTTCTTTTGACCTTCCTTTTCTGATTTAGATACTTATAGAATCCCTTTTTATTTCTCTTTGTATCCCTTGCCAAGTTCAGCTCTAGCTGCACCTTGGCCTTCCTGACTTTGTCCCTACATAACTGGGCAGCATCCCTGTATTCCCTCCAGGATACCTGTCCCTGTTTCAACTCTGTGCAATTTCATCTTGTTCTTTAGTTCAACCAGCATTTCATGACTCAGCCATGCCAGTCTTTTTCCCTTCTTGCCTGATTTCCTGCACATGGGTATTGAGAGCTCTTGTGGTCTATGAAAAGCCTCCTTAAAGATCTGCCAGCTCTGCACTGCTCCTTAATCTCTAAGGACTGCCTCCCAAGGGGTCCTGCTGAGCAACCCGTTGAAGAGCTGGAGGTTTGCTTTCCTAAAGTTTAGGGTGCTGACTTTGATTTTCTTCTGTCCTGTACCCCTTACCACGGCGAACTGAACCAGTGCGTGGTCACTGCAGCCCAGGCTGCTTCCAATCTTGATGTCCCCAACTTGTTCACTTACATTGGTCACCATTAGGTCTAAAACCACATCCCCTTGGGTAGGGTTGTCTATTACTTGCTTTAAAAAGTTATTATCCAGGCACTCCAGGAATCTCCTGGATTGCTTACAGCTTGCCATGATACTTTTCCAGCAAATGTCAGCATGGTTAAAGTCCCCCAGCAGGTCAGCTGAAGTCCCTGGTCACTGGAAAAAGCCAATTTGTGAAGTCTTTATGACTGCAGATGGAAGAGGCACTTCTTGGGACTCCAGACAGGGGATATTCCCATACTTTGCCTGAAAGATTCAGTCCTGTGAGTGTTCTCATGAATGTAAAAGGTAGTTAAGGTAGATCAGTATATCAGTTGTGCATTAAATAAGTTTTGCTATGTTAATTAGAGGAATTCACCAATGCAGATGGATTTGTTTCAATCAGCTGCTAATTTATCAAATGTGAATAAAATGCAAGACTTTTTTTTTTCTATGTTTCCAAGTCTGATTTATCTGAAGTTTGACATATTGGAGATAGCTTCTTAAAAATTTAGCCTATGATCATGTGCTGAAAAGTGCTTGTAAGAAACTCAGATTTCTAAGGTCAACTTTCTGGTGGCACCTTTTTCAGTTTACAGTAAATTAAAGTAAAATAATTGTCAAAATGACAGATCCTTGTTGCACCATCTTTGAGGATAAAACACTTAATGTAAATGGCTTCTCAAAAGACATGCTGATGTAACAGCTGTTGTGGGAAAGCTAGAAGAGTGTCCAGACCACCAGATGAATCGTTGATGGTAAAAAGAGACTATTATGGGACCTTTGCCCCACAGGTAAAATATTTGGCATATGGACCTGAAAATTGAGATTGCTGTGAATTTCTCAGAAAAGATTGTGCAGATACAGCACATTTGTTTTAACTCGGTCTTCCTTCACCCACCCGTGTATTTAACTGCAAAGACAACTAATAGTTATAATTTATTTATTTATGGTGTTAATGCTCATGTTCAGGATCAGAATCAGCATTTATAAAGGGACTTTCATTTTTTAAAACTTATTATTTGCTGTGTATGCACATTCTTGCTGAGTGCCACTATTATAAAATATTAATGGAAACCTTTATGAAAGCTTATAGATGATGATTGAATGAGCAAAGATGAAGTTCTAAGGTTGGTTTTGCAACAGTTTTAGTGACTACTGGCATGGTGCCATAATTACATTTCTTGTTAATATTGCTTCATCAGAGCTAGTGCATAAATCAGATTTCTTTGTTCCTGTTTTTTTCAGTTCCCCTCTGAAAAGGGATTCAAGGGGATGCAATCTTAGCCAAGGGCCACGCTAAAATGCACAGTGAAAGAGTTTAATGATGGCCATCAGTTTTGTATTGTATGCCAACTTTTAGCATTTACATTTTTAATTCAGTCTTCCCTACTTGTGGTGATGCTGCTCAAGTCATGAGCCTAATGATGTAACTGCACTTTGTGAGAATAAGATCAGCACATCTGCATATAATAGTGACTGGATTGCTGAAAATCTCTATTTACACTTTCCTCCTAAAATCAGAATGTTCCTCTTGTCATGTTCTACCTCTCTGTCAGCATTTTCACATCCAGCAGACATTTCAAAAGTTTTTCTGGGTCTCTGAATGGATCTGCACTGTTTAACTTCACCAGTGCACTGTATTATTTGTTTCTTGTGTTTCAAATTTTCACATAGGAGATGTGTTTCAGGGTAGTTTTTATATTCATAAACAAAGGGGGAAAAAAAAAGAAAAAAGGAAAGTGCTAAAAAAAAAAATTGAGCTAATGTAGTTTGTTTTTACATAAAGTAAATATTAATCTAATGCATAAGATTTATCCTTTGTTGTAAATTAGCAGTATGTCTTACGGTTCTGTGACTGATATTTTTTACTGCAGTATTCAGTCATGCTGATTTATGCCATACTATCCTGTGAATATTTTGCAGAGTATTGTCAAAAATATAATTTTGTCTTTGAGTCCAGATGGAATGAGCTTAGAACATGAGCAGGCAGAAAGCATGATTCCTGCCTCAAGTAGTTTACTGCTTGAAATAAACTTGGTGTAAAATGTGAGACAGGGACACAAGACATCAGGGAGCAGAAGACTTGATCTGGAAAGGCATAATCCCAATTAACAAAATATTTTATAAGCCTTTTTTTTTCTTCACCTGAATTATTTTAATTTCAGAACTGTGTTTTAGACTGATTTAAGAAGTGTGCTCTCAACCTTTTGAGTGTCACTTACTCCTATGAAACGTTTGTATGTATGTGACTAAGGATATGTGTTAATTTTCTACAAAAAATGAATTGTTTAAATTCTCTTATGCTTTATTTTCTGCTGTGATGATGGTTAATACTGCCTAGGGAAGCATAATGAAAATATTTGGTAGACAAGTTGACTAAAATTTATTGGATACATCACTGATGTGCTCTTACATAGTTTACATTTCTGACAAATTGAAAAACTATTATAAAGTTTCTTCTTTCATCAGAGTACATCTTGTTTGAAAACCTCTACATTTTATTAGAAAAAAAAGAAAAATTTTTGAAAAAAAAATTCTCTGAAGTTGAGTTTTGGAAACTAGTTGCACAGTTATGTTAGGACACTTATGAATAGTTCTAATATGAAATTGGTAGGCTTTTTCTTCTTTTTTTTTTTTTTTCTGGAACACAGAATCAGACACTTGTCACTTGAAAGACATGTGAAAATAAAGGAAGTCAGTCCTGTTTAAAAAAATTATTCCAGATAATATTTACTGTGATAACATGTTAGGATTGAAAAAAAATTACTAAAAAAGTAAATGTAGGGAAGTAGGAGAATGGAGAAGAAGACAGAAAAATTTTGTGATCTCTAAGGAACTGCTATAGATTGTGAAGTTTACCACTATTAATAGGTCAAATCTCCACATCCATTACTCTTGATATTGGGAAAATCTGTTAAAAACTTTATTCTGGTCTCAGATCAACTTCTCATAATAAGCTTGAGTCTCTGAACTTGGAGAGCTTCAGTCTAGATTAAAACCATGCTATGAATCTCCCATCATTTTTTGAGGAATAGCAATAGCCATTCTAAAAAATGTTTTACTCAAAACAGTGATCAGGATTGCATGTGAAATCAAATTCATTAACATTGCCCCAGGCTTACACAATTCTCTTCATACCATCTTCTGTAGTTTCACAGAACAGAATGCATTTCATTTCATTTTCCTTGAAAATTTACTTGGCCTAATATCTTGGCAGCAGTTTACAAACTTTGCTAGGTTGTACGACTGCCAACAAGAATAAAGAAATGGTTCCTAGTCTTCCATGAATATAACTAAATTTGCTAAATTAAATATCTGGTCTCTTGCTGTGATATCAATCAAGCTGATCTTTCAAACTTCAAGGAAATTTTCCTGCAATTTGAACTCACTAAACTTGCAGGTAGACAAATTTTGACTAGAAGTAAGATGCAGATTAGAGTATGCTAGGGTAATTTATCTCATGCATCACTTGCCAAAGATTACAGTTGCTGCTCGTCAGCAGTAATCTCAAACTGAAGACAGGATGCATTTTCTAGGAGTTATGATATAGTTCACCAATAAGTATTGATCAAGTATCACTGAAAGGTGTAAAGAACTAGACCAGGCAAGATAAGATGATTACTGTGCTGTCTTCAGTCCTTAAAATCAGTCAACCTATTTTTTTACTTATCACTTACAGAGTCAAACAGAAACCTTTCAAGGCAGTTTGTTCCTGTTTTTCAGTATGCATCAATTATTATTGTGGGGGGTTTTTTGGTTTTGTTTTGGTTTTTGTTTTGGTTTGGTTTGGTTTTGTTTGTTTTGGTGGGTTTTTTTGTTTGTGTGGGTTTTTGTTGTTGTGGTTTTTTTGGTTTTTTTTTTTTAGTTTATGTTATTGTTTTTTCTTCCTGACAGGTGCAACAAGCTACAACAGTTTTTTTGTTTTTTGCAAAAATTTCTGCCAAGCTGTGAAACCTGGGAAACTAAGGGTCCGCTGCAGTGTGTGTAAACAAGGAACACTGACTTTGGCAAGGGTAAGATTTTTCATTTGTTTGTTTCAAGGTATTGGAGTATATGGAAATGATGTATCTATAATTATATAAATGATAACGTATTTGCATGTGGCTATGTATATATGTATTCATACTTCATTTTTTTCTTGATGTTTATAACTGAGAAGAGTAGTTCAAAGGTTTGTGAATTTTTCACTAACTTATCTTCATTATTTGCAGCACACAAAACGAACACATTGCAAACTAGAGCTCAAATCCTGTAAAGATATTCTTAGCTTTATATATTAAGGGCTAATCATTAACCTGGTAGTATATAGAATGTATACAACTACATGTGGGATAAAGAGTTGAAATTATAGATGCTTATACAAAGCTTGGAGCAGTTGTTTAGTCCACAGAAAGAACTGAATTCAGGTTCTGATTGTGACCATTATGGAATGAGACAAGGAGGGATTTAGTGGCTGTGCAGATGAAAATATTAATCTCTCCAGCCTAGCTTCTGCATGTTCAGTCAATGGAAAGTTATTGTGCCAGGACAGAAAGTTAGCACATCTGTCAATCCTGGTTTGCTTGGGAGAGAGTTGTTTGACTTGGATGTGGAAGTAGTGCAAAGTTTTGGGGGGGTTTTTTGTCTAATTGATGCTAAATTTCACTCGTGGTGCTGCTGGGGAATGAGAGTCCTTCCTCTCTCATAAATCAGTGTTTGTCAGCTAGGTTTGTTATGTGAGAGGCTTAGGTTTTGTAGGAGACTGAGATTTACCGTGCTATAGATTGAGGGTAGGAGAGTAGGGTTCATATTTGGCACATGTTTAAGTGTTTAAAATTGTCTTTTGTTGTGGTTTCAAATGATTAATTTCAGGTTCATGTTATTGATGTAGCCTTGTGCTTCAATGTCTTTACACATAATAGCATCATGAGACCTGTAAAGCTCCACCCCTGTATTGTCATTGAAAAGAATAAGCCATAGCAATGCTTATACACATCTAATTCAAAAAGCTACAACAAACTCCCTCAAACTCTGTGTGCTCTTCCTGAATTACCTGACTATCTCTAATTCATTTCAGAGGCTTGGAAGTGTTGCATTTAGTGGTGTTGCAAATGAACATATGTAAGGGCATTTGTTTTCTCCCAAAAGTAGCATTTAAATATCAATGATTAGTATAGACTTCAATCACATATAAATCAAGATACAAGAGAAGTTGTCATTAATGTACATTTCCAATGGTATAATATTCGGGATGGATGAAAACACAGATGACATTGTATTCAGCTTGAATACAAGCAGTTGGTGCTGCTGAAAGACATTACTGTTATCACTAGAGGAGTTTGAACCTTATGTATTGCATTGACAGCACACAACGTATCCTTTGCTAGACTCAGTGGCTTTCTTCATTATGCTCAGTTTTGGAAATGACAACTTTCACACCTGTGCCATTTCGTTTGGAATTGGTATGTTCCTTGTATTAAGCAGACAAATAAATTTCTAAACTTTTCAGGTTTTACAGTATCTGCTCAATAGTGTTCTTCATTCTGGAGATTTTAAAAACAATAATTTAAAAAATATGTATTTATTGTCTCCTAAAAATTCCTCACAACTCCACAGTAAAACCCCTATTATAAAAAGATCAGTTATGACATTTCTGAATACACTGTTTCTATCTGATTTTCTGGAATGTTCATTGGTCTACATTATTTTGGCAAATACAGCATTAATAATACAATTAACATACACAAGATGATAACTTCCATTGAATGAGCAGAGCACAACTGCTTCTTTTTTCCTATTAGGATATTTTACAGTAGATATGAAAAGAAAGTAGCTGGAAACTTGTAGTGAAAGCACTCACAATTTTCAGGATTGATTCAAAAAATCCCAGCTTTCGGAAGATTTGAGGACATACTTCAGCACAGTACAAAAAAGAAAAGGAAAATCTCTGTCAGAGAATATGAAATGATAGTTTTTGTCTTTTCAGTTTTTAAATGATGCTTGTCTGTGAAAATAATTTGCATTTAGGGTTCTTGTTGCTTTCTCTCCAAAACAAGGAAAGTCTGTTATTATTCTTTTCCTATCAAATATGAATGTAGCATGATCGATAAGAACAGTGAGTGTGCTGTTCCAGTATGTGGGGCTGGCAGTCCTCAAAACTAAGAAAATGCAATATAGACAGACTTACTACCATGGGTGTGCTATACAACAGTCAGTTTGTTTTGTAAATACATGCCATCTATCTCAGTCCTGTTGTTACGAAGATTAGGTGCAGATTTGGCATGTGCTTGGCCCTTGTAACCTCTTTTCTTCTCACTTTCTGGTCCATCTTTCAGGGAGACACAAAATAATTCCAGCTGGGGAATCTTGAAATAAGTACGAAGCCCCATTTATTTTTCAGTACTGTGTAGAGACTTCTATGCAATAAACTAGGGAAAAGTGGTGTGCTCCCAGCAAGTGTGTTGCATCTGCTCAGCTTTCTTCAATGCAGTCTACAGTAGACAAATTATGTCAGGCTGAAAATGTTACTGTCAATCACTTGTCTTTTGTGTGCATTAAAGAAAGATAAATCACAGAAATGAGTATATTAACCTAAACCCTCTATCTTTCTCCTCTAATCCCACTCACTATGCCAGTGATTTCTGATAGACATCTCTACTGGTACTGCAGTTATTTTCCTTTTATACAGAAATTAGTCAAAATAAAGTGTATGTCCACTTTCTTTTGCAAACTAAAAAAACTTGTCTGTACCACCATACTTAAGATTTGTCAGCAAAGCCACTTTTTTAAAGATCTTTTCTTTTTTCCTAATTCCCCCTAAAGTATGCTCAACCTTTATATGGAAACAGCAAGTTTCTTGAGAAGTTCTCTTGTGGCACAAGCAGAAAAGCATCATGTAAGCCAGGATTTGTTACACTAGTTCTTGTATTGGATGAAAGTGAATACCTGTGTGAAATCCATACAAAGCTTTGGGCAGCTTTAACTTACTCTACATGTTAATCCTTTTCCTACCTAAGCCACAAATGACCAACCTAATTAAACTGAGCTTTCTTTTTTCATGGTGGGTTGACTGACATTTAAAAATATTACTTATTCATTTAAATGGTATTATTCTAAAACCTTATTTAACTGTCATGCCTATTTGCATAACATTATTTTAATATATGATGCTCGGAGTACATTTATTATACTATATTTCTATGGAATTAAAGAGCCCACTGTTTTTATTTTTACCAAAGACATCCATCTAAATATTAAATTTGTAATTTACCAGTTGACACTTAGGTTGGCGTTTTATGAACATTTCATGACCTGATGCTTTATGGGAGATACATACTAGATTGGTTTAATTATAAGAAAACATCAGTCATTGCAAAAGTATCACCTCTCCATAGTTTCTCTAATTAATCAAACACAAAAGCATGTCTGGAAAGATTGGAGTGTGGGAGTCTTATGTAGACCACCTGCAGGCCTGTCAGCAACTTTCTTCAAATAGCTAGAAAATTTTAGTCATTAGTTTCACGTTTATATCTTTTGATGCTTTTAAAAATATATATTTCATATGCATACAATGCAGCAGTTTGTTTCAGTAGCCATGATTCAGTTTATTAGGCTATTCCTCGCTTCTGAAAATAGCCCAAAAAACCAGCACAAAATGCCCTTATTATAGCAGTTGCATTTATACATCTTTTTTTTTGGAGCCATAGCAGTGTTAACATTCACACTGTTAACTCTATATTGAAAAGGAACATGTCTATCTGCCAACAGAAGTCCTGGTTCTGCAAACTGGTGTACACCAAGATATACACATAAAGCACACTTTTTCAGTGTAACAGACTCTGTAACATACTCCTGGTGCAGAAGACAGTAACATTTAACTCAGTATATGACATAATACAAAATTCAGCCAAAGTAAGAATCCAGATTGAAGTCCAGTAAATGGACTTTAGGTGTTCACACTCAGCCAGTGGTGCTATGATGAGGCCATTTCTGCTGTGGGGATTTGTGACTCAATCCTATTTGATAATTCTTCACTTTATGTCCTTTGGTAGCACTGGTTGAGTTTTCAGTATATCCTTTTATCACAAGCCCCAGCGGTGTTTTGCACAGCTTCTTCTATAGTTTTCAAGTGTTCATTATAGCTCACATTATTATTTCAGAACTTTCAGACATGAGGAGTTAGTTATATTCAGATATAACTCCCTACAGCTGATATGAGACTTGGTTTCTGGCAGTGGCAGCACATCTGGATTGTTTTCAGTGGCTGATGCATATAGTCTTTGTGGTGTCCCAGCCCTCTGCACTCCAGAAGAGCCTCCTGAGTTCACAGGTTTTGTTAAAACTGTCTCTGCCACAGAACTGCTCTTTCATCATTTGTCATATGAGGAATACTGCTTTCATTTATTGCTTTTCATCCTCAAACTAACAAAGAAATGGAGATTTGCCAAATTTTGTTTCTCTGGCACCATGAAAAGCTTGTCATTTAGGTAGTTTGTCAGTGTAGGCTGTGTGGTACGTCACAGATCTGCAAGTGAAAAGCACTAGGGTCTTTCAAGTGCGTCCAGTGACTGACAAATAACAGGTCATAGATAGTTTAAGTAGTGTTCCTAATAGATGATAGTGTAGTGTTTTGAATTCAATACTTTCATATTTCCTAGGAAGAGAAAGATCTCTATTGCAGTCATTTCTTGAGAGTTCTTACTACTTAACTCCATTTTAATGGTTATTTAAATAGGGTGTTTTTAATGAATATAAACTTAGCAGAGATTTTCATTAATGTAAAATAAAAGACAGTTTACTTTAGATCTCTCTTTTTTTTTTTTTTTAATGTATCATTGTGAAACTCCATTCCAAAGTGCACTACCTCTCCCCACTGCTCATTACAGATCACATCTTTTTCCTGGAATTCATTACTCGTATCCTGGCTTGCTGACAGAGAAAGGAAGGAGTACTGCTCGCTGCATTGGAGCAAAGCTGACTGAAAGAGAAAGGGACAAGTAGCACCTCTGCAATTATCTAGCCCTTACTGCTGCTGAGTCAGCTTCTTCCCACTGCTGGTTACCAGTGCTAGTGTAATATTGCAAGCAGGTTACAAAAAAATCAATTTGTTCTTTGAAGCTTAACTGCAAAATAAACTCCCCCCATGGAGTGCAATGTGATAAAGTATGATCTCATTCACAGCCTGAGGAGATGTTAAAAATGTGATGAATTTCTGAGACTGGATGATGTAGGTATTTGTCTCTCCAAAAATACATGTTTGCTGTGAGGATAAAAATGATTTTGATGCATCATAGCTAACACGTGACAAACCCTGTGAGTTAAAATACCTCTATTGAATACTGTGCATAGGAAAGATACCAATGTAATGTGTGCTCTGTGGTCAAAATAACAAATGTGAAGCAACTATTTATTGTTGAATTCCTGCTAATGAATGTGTTAGTATAAAAATAGCTTAATTTCCCTGCATTTGGCCAACAAAAGTAGCACTTACAGGAATTTATACATAATTTCCACATAAATAATGAGAAATATCTCAATTCTGACATCTAAATTACTGCCACTGATGTTAATGCTGTTTTGAGAAGACCAGCTACACAGGCAAATGTGCTCTTTTGTGCGCTCATTTCTCTCATGATCTGATCCCATGGTGGCAACAGGACTGCTGAATATGAACTGCTGACTCTCACTGCAGGGCTGTATTATCATAATAAGGCCTCTTTCCTACTGATGTTTGTAGTTGAAGCCCAATTCCATGCTAAAGTAGATATGAAAGCTTTATCTGTCATATCCATTAGATCGATTGAACAATTTACAATAACAAAATCTGCCTCAGAAAGGTTTGGTTTTTTGTTTTTATTTTTCCATCATAGCAAAGGTGAATCTGACCCTAATTGGTCTGACCAAGGAGGACAATATTCTTAATATTTTTAATGTAGGTGCTATCCTCATAAGGAATTTGTCATCCACTCTGCTTTATTTCTCTCCTATTGCTTGTAGTGACTTTGTACAGAGCATCAGCATTAAATAAATTTAGGGCTTTGCTGAGCCAGAATCCAGAATTAATGGTGGAAGTTTCCTAAGAACAATCACATGGGATCTACAGGACTGATTCTGCCATTGCTCAGCCACTGTCTTAATTGCTTTTAGTAATATGAATATCAGAAGAAAACGGCCAACCAACCAAAAACATTTCCACCTTAAAAACTCTGTTTTCTTTGATATGTTAGATTCTGACAAATCCAGCCACACCCTGGGCAGTCTGTTCCAACAGATGTTCCTTCAGCCTGTTTAAGATACAGATTCATTTATTATAGGAGTAAGAAGGCTCAACATCGGGTGACTGCAAAATTATTTTATAACTATTTCTTTCTTCTGCACTTCTCTCTATGGCCTGAGTCTCACTTCACACTGAACCCCTTAAAGTACAGCCTCATTCTTGCACTTGCCTTACATTGTGACACTGCCATTGAGGCTGGCCTCTAAACTGCTAAGCTCCATCTGAAGAGAACAGTTGGGAGGATTCAGAAGACTTGATATAGCTTTATTCAGGCTTTTGGCTACCTCTTTTATTTTATTTTATTTTTCCAATATCCCTTAAGACAAATTTCACTACATTGGACGTCAGTTGTTTAAGTTATGTGTGTACAGTAAATGAAAACAAATGCATACTTGATTTATGAAGAAAATTATTCCATTCCAAAAGGTAGGAATAACAATTCCTTGATGAAAAATAAACTTTGCAAAGGGAACAACTTTGCTTCTGTATTGAAAAAATAACTAAAATACAGGTTTTTCTTTCATTTTAATGGGATAAGAAAGTATATTGTAACCTCTAATTCTATTAGAAACCCTGAGATATCTATGAGTGATTTATAATATATATTTCAGTATGTGTTTTTGGTAAGATTGCACATTATAAAATGTCATAAAAGCTGGGAAAAAACCCGTAATTATTGGAAAGGGGGAAAATAACTTCAGTGTTATGTACAACGTCAAGTCATGCTGTGAAATAAAACTGCCCTTTAGTATGGTGCCTAAAGTGTTTTTTTTCCAGCCTGGGTGACAACAGTCATAAATGAAAAGTGAAACAGTTACCAAATTTACTTCCAGATTAAACTTATACATGAGACTCTAAATCAAATGTCTCATGAACCCTTTGTGCAAGAGAAGACAGATATGTGCCTAGGAATATAGATGGTGCTCAGCGAATCCTGTACTCTCAGCTGCTGTAATATCACATAAACAGAGACATACAGACTGGCTGAGGTTGGAATGGACCTCTAGAGATCACCTGGCTCAAGCAAGACCACTTGGAGTCAATTGCCCAGGACCATTCCTTCTGAATATCTCCGACAATGGAGACTCCACAGCCTTTCTGGGCAACCTATACCAGCACTCCATCATCCTCACAGTAAAAGGGTTTCTCCTAATGTTCAAACAGCACCTTCTGAGTTTCAGTTTGTACCTGTTGCCTCTGGCCCTGACACTGGGCACTCTGAAAAGAGTCTTGGTCTGTCTTCTTTACAGCTTCCTTGCAGATATTTATACACAGTGGTGAGATCACCTCTAATGTATATTTCAGTATATCACAGAAAGCCTGGGACTAGTTAAAAACAACTTTGCTTTCTCCAAAATATTAGTTGTATTTGAATTGTTTTTGTGTTACATTGCACATTTTCTGAACTGTAATCAAACTCCCTTTGATAACTAGATCCTGTATTTCGTAATTCCCACTTCTCCTGGAATCCTTAGAGGTTTGGAGCACTTACCATTGTGTAGCATGGGATCAAGTATACATGTAGATCTAATGGTGGACTTCATCCATTTCATTCTTTTATAAGTCTTGTGCTATTTCCATTCATGCTTTTTATATCTTTTTGCTTATATATATACCTCTTGGGGGAAAAAAAAGGTAGTACCAAGAGATGTGATAAGTAAGCCTTATTCAGCTTTAGTTTTCGCTGTTCTTGGGGGCAGAAATGTTACCAGAGAAGGACCACTCTTTCCCTCTGCTAGCATATGCACAGACAATACGGCCACAAAAGGGTGTTATGTAGGCCAGGGGAATTAAAAGTGAGCATATCTTTACGTTACATCTTTTGGTATATTGATTATTGTCAGCTCTGCCATTACCACCTTAACAATATGCAAAGACAGCCTTTTCTCCATGCAGTAATTCCACTTCTCAGATGGAAATACCCTCCTTCTAAAGTTTCTTAGCCTTTTCTGTTTAAAGGAGATACAATGAATGTTTGTCAGCATTTTATACATACGAGCCATACCCACTTCATTGACACCTTAAGCTGTATGTGTAGGTAAATCCTTCTTGGTCTCCCCTTCCCATTTATTTATTTATATCTTTTATATTCCTTTTTCTACTCAGTGAGACCATAAGGTGCTGTGGATGAGGTTTCGGAATGTATTACAGTACAAACAAATCTTGGACTGTGACAGTGGTTTGATTTTTTTTAATATGGCAGCTGCCACTGAGATTCAGACATCCCAGTGCATGACTCTCCTAATTTGCTTACTTTATTAAAGTACAGCCAAACTTCTGTCTTCCTAGTATTATTCCTTAGATAGCTGCGGGTGCAGAGAGATCATGCTTGCACTACATTATTTCAACATTTTTCATAGTGATGAATATTAGACAATTCTAAA
>JANIJG010001378.1:0-11794 GCA_024611175.1 Megaceryle torquata | reverse complement strand
CTACTAATTCTAGATAGAGGAGGGGTATGGGTAAAAACCGGAGAGAAAAAAAAGGGGGGGGGTGGCGGGGGGGGGGGGAATATCATTCACCTGGACTCTCTGATTTCACCTTCAGGCTCTGACCCTTTGATGGGTGTGTTTGAAAGTAATTAATTTGTGAAAGAGAGCTTAAAGGTAACTTCTGAACACAAGACAGGGAAAAAGCATCTGCATCCATCACCTATGGGCTGAAATGAGGACAAGTGAGGACTCCTTGGAGGAAGAAAACACAGCTTTTTTCATACCAGTTACCATTACAGAGACCTGGCTGGCGTTACAGATGTATATGTCATGCATATGCAGTTATATACATACATACTGGGAAAAGGCAGTGGAAGAAGCCACAGCTGTAACATACACTCTGCAAATGCTCATCCTTCTACATTTCTCTTTCTCCCGATTTGAGCCTCGTGTCAGCTTAGGACCCAGGAGAAAGGCAAAAAAAGCATATTTATATCTAGACAGTGCCATGACAGAGTGACAAAATCTTGTGAGACATTTTGTCTTATCTACAGCCTTCCTCGCCTGTTGTCATTTGCATCCTGAGCCTAATGGAAAACTGCCCTGAATGGTATGTTCGTTGTTACTGTTTCAATTTCCTCGTCTTTTATTTCCCTTGCCTCTCGAGAGCCTTTCAGAGGTCCCATTACTTCCTGCTGACCAGGGAAGGCTATGAGAACAAATAGTTATAGTGGATTAAAATACACACACTATCACAAGAAAAACAGAGGGAAGGGGGCAGGGGACTTGCTTAGCAAAGGGTGGTGTAAGTCATGGGACAGAAAGCTGCCAGAAATATTGAAGTGGGGGCTTATGTCAAGATTTGTTTTAGTCTTGATCTATGTGAGGAACAAAGCTTCTGAATTCTTCCTGTGGCGGTACTGCAACTTGAACCTGCATATATTGAATCAGTTCAATGTTTCCTTTGGATTTTAAATAAAAGTTTGTTTGAAAAAATGCAAATGATAGTTCAAGTCAGTGTGGCTTCTACCTATACTGGTGGAGGAGCCAGTGGCTGTTACAGTAGAAAGAGGAGATGTTGCACACAAAACGCTTCCTCTCTACAGCAAAGGCACTGCCTTGACCACCATCTTCAAGGAAGACATCATTTTTTGCTAAAACAATGGACATCATCAGCCCTCCATCTCTAGGGCAAATGAACCCTGTGGTCCACACTTGACCCAGGCTACAGCAGATTGCGTCTGCTGTATTTGGAAATTTTCCTTTCTAGCATCTGTTAAAAAAAATTATTAGCAGGTGCTGAAGACTGTGGCCTCCCACCCAGAGACCTAGAGCCAAAATACCAGAGGGGAAGAAGTCAGTCTTGACAGCCGCCTGACTCCAGGGTTGGATGAGCCAGAGAGACAATCTGCTGCTATGGGAGATGCCAGATCAGAGGAGGGAAGTGGTAGCACCTCGTGCAATTAGTCTAATTTTAATTTTTTTTTTTTTTTTCTTTTTGAAGCTACAAGTGGCAAGGGCCAATTCCTTGCCTCTGTGAAGTTATAAGTCTGATGATCTCCTCTGGTGCCATAAAAGAGTTAAACCGGCTTGCAGCTGATCAAAAAAGGTTAGGCTACCTATGCATCCCCTAGAATAACAACATGAAATCATTTAACGTTTGCTGTGTAAATGTCACACTGCTATGTACGTATATCTCGGTGAACACAGGAGAATAAAGTCTTACGTGCCATGTAATTACACACACGCTCATGTAAAAATGAGATGATATAAAATAAATATGCATATAGCTATGGCTATGCCTATTCCAGCCTCCACTACAGGGTTATTGCATTGCCAATGTGTTGACATAAAAATGCAGTTTTATGGATTACATCTAAATAGAAATGTGTGAAAAGGGATTTTGTTTTGGCTACAGCCCAGTCTCTTAATATAATTATAATTACTATTTTTACTATTACTGCTACTACTACTACCACAGTGAATTGGGAGCTCCCTTGGTTCTACCTATGGTACAAACAGCAAGAATAAACCTGACCTAAAACCTGAGAGAGCTGAAAGAGGGAGAGGGGCAACACAATTTCTCCAACCTGGAGTAACAGGACAGGAGGTGGATGTAGGATCCATCTCTCTTATATTCCAGCCTTTGGTGTGGCCCTCACTGCTTCTCTGACATGATTTCATGCATGGCTTTCTTCAGGAAGATGAGAAAAAAAAATTTACTCTATTGATGTAATGGGGAAAGCAGCTTTTGTTATTGTTAGGGTGGCTCTACTCAGTATTTTGCAGCAGAGATGGTGGTGACCATTGGTGCAAATTGTCCCGGGTGGCCAGGGTTGGTGGCCATGGCCACAGTGGGGAGGAGGTGACCACTTTCCTTGTGACACTGCAGGCCACCACAATGGGAGCCACGCAGCAGAGGTTATCAGCTTGCTTGGGTCGCAGACGTGATACCAAACGTGGAAGTAGGAGCTGAGCAAGCATCTCTTTTCCCCTTTCATTTTTCACTTGCCTGCCTTTATTATGGTGTAGCAGAAATTGCTGTGCTGTGTTTCAGCCTGAGAATCAGAAATACGTATCTCCTGTTCACTCATTAACAGTTCGTCAAAATAAAAGAGGTTTTTAAATATCTCTTCAAGGACAAAAAAAATGCACTCTGAGTGCCTTTTAGGTGTTTTACAGATCTCTTGTCATTTCATGTTGCAATCTGCTGGGTGCTTTATGAAAAAGCCTCTAAACGTGCCACTTTCTTTACGAAGCCAATCTTAAATGAGACAGGCGCACAGCCCATGCAGCCAGGAAGCATTCCCACCACGGCCATCACTCTACACCAGCCGTATTTGTTCAGAGGTAGTTCTTTTCTGCCAGCCTCGGGGCTCGAAAAGTGAAAATAAAACCAGAGCTTTCCCCATCTCAGAAAGAAACATTTTGAGAGGAAGGGGCAGAAAGCACAATGTGAACCTACCTGGCAAACAGCAGCGGGCTCATGAGGACTAGGAAAGCTGTTTGCCAGGAGGCCAAATGGTTTGCCTGTAGCTCCAGGAAAGAGATGTTATTTGGTGTTTGAAATCATTTAAAGAAAACAAAGGATGACTGCTACATGCCTGCCCATGATAGTCTGGAGCACTGCGCTGTTGTGGGATATTTATGCCAACCAAATGGCAGCAAAATACCAGCACACAGATCAGGGAGAGCTGGTTGCACACAGGCATGCCTGCAGGACCAGCCTCCGACAGCTCAGTTAACTCACTAGCTAATGCATTGAACCCTGAGGAAGGGAGGACGCCGTTCTCATTATCTCCATTTTACAGGTGTTGAAAGGGAGGTTGGGGAGATTTGCCACCAAGGGGGTCTGTCAGAGCCAGGATTAGTGGTTATGGGTCCCAGCTCTCAGCCCCATGCATAGACCATGCCTCTTGGAACAGATTTGGGAGAAGATTTTTATTTCTCTGATATAGGAGGGAAAAAAACACCTTCCATCTTCCACTAAGAGAATTACTTCTTCCCACCAATGCCATGTTGATTTGTCTTAAGGGCACTGTTAGGATTAGCTGAGTTCAAAATCCATACTGTCAATTAAAATTTAATATTGTCCCAAAGATACCCAAAAGAACATAGGCTTTTGCAAGCAAGAATAACCAAGTTTGCACAATAGTGATCAGCAACAAGAAACATCATTTAAGAAGTCCTTTAAAAGATGCTGCTCTGCTTCTGCTCCATGTCCATGCAGACACAAATACCAAGTGATCTGCACATGTACAACCAAAGAAACACACTTTGGCCTACACTACCCCCAATACTGCTCTCATTTCAGACTTTCTCTTTCCAGCCATCCATCACAAATCCTGCTCTGAATTCCTTCCATGTCAGGAGAAGCATCAAGATTTCCTACCTCATTACTGTCTTTCAAAGGCAGCCACAACCACAAAAACAAGACCTCAGGGAAACGGGCGGGAGGGGAGAAATCTCTGCATGCACAAGCAGAGTCCCACCTGCCAGTTATCCCCCTTTGTGCTTTGAAGAGACATCTCACCTCTTACAAGAGAAACAAGTTTGTCGTGGAGGGAGATGTGGTTAGTAATTCTGTCTGTGTTTCCCTCGCCTCCTCTGAGATGATGATGCCCTGGGCCCAGCGCTCCCTCCTGTGCTACAAAAAGAGAGTCAGTCCTGAACAAGACCAACTCCCTGGCATCCCTGGTTCCTCCCAAGTCCTGCATTTCCCAAACGTTTCTTTAAAAATGTAGTCCTGGTGGCTGAAGAGATGCTTAGCCAGTAGTAACTAGACCATGACAAAAATGCAAGTTTATAACCTGGCAACAAAAATTTGGCTCAGAAATATAATAGATCTGGTTATAAGCTCTGTGCTTAAAGGCAGACTTGAGGTTTAAATAATCTTTGATTGCAAAATAGTATCCTAAGTGTATGTCAGCTTTGCTGAAGTTTAGTATACAATCTGTTCCTGACCCTTCTCAGCTATGGGAGATATTCTCCCATTGCCCTGCTTGCTGCTTTAACATCATCTCAGTTAATAACACCTGATGGAGAGACAGCAGCATTTCTTGGCAAACTAAACCTGTACAGTCTCAGGAGTCAAAATCTGAATATGTATAAAGAGCGTAAGTAATCATTAATGCATAGCATGTCCCCTCTGGTCATTTAAATAAATTATTGACAGCAGCATCGCCAAGAAATTAACCAGGTGCCACCCCAACAGTTGAGAGCCTATAGGTAAATGTAAATCATCAGTGTTTCAAAATTTCAAAACCCTCCAAAAACAAATTAATAATCATGCAGCACTGGTTGTAAAGACATGTGTGTGCACATACATGTCTGTGTATGTGCGTGTGCATGTATGCACACCTTAATGTTTGCACACTGTAATGCCGTGGCCTTAATCATTTGTTTTAAATGGTAGGTGAAGCATCCCTATAGCATCTATCTATGTATATCCAAGTTTTGTGCTTGTCATGCCAATTCTTACTGATGGACAGTCTACAAATTGCTTCTGGAAAAGTGTAATCCTGGTTTTACCTTTGTATTTTAAAAATCATTTCCCCGTGTATTATCTCTTTGCAGCTTTACACATTTACACTTTTACTCTACAAATGCCTTGACTAGAATGCCATATTTCTGAACAGAAATATATTCCCCCCTGCTATTTTTCTTCAGGAGCCTGGTTTGTTCAGAAACAAGGAAAAAAAAATATGAGTGATTGTTTTTAAATTCCCCAACGTGCAGAGCTCAGACAAGCCACAGATGCAAATGTGGAAAGCAAATCTAGAGCTGGCATTAGGAAATGGTGTGTTCACCGCTCTTGCAAGCAACCACCTTTATTTAGGATTTTTATATAATTCTGGTTTTCTGCACTGGGTATGCTGAAGCTGGCACAACACATCTAACATATCCCCCCTATGATACCCAGCTATCAATCAAGCACCCTCTGCCAGATCTGATCTACACTCAATCCCAGAGCTGGCTGCCATGGACAAGCCTGTGCATCCATGTCACCATGTCAGCCCGTATATCCTTTCCTTTTGTCACCAGGGAGCACCAGGGCCCCATGCCAGCCCAGCAAATTATATTGCTGCCCTCCATGACTTAGGAGCTTGGTGTCGGTGTGGGGAATCCTAGAGGTGCAAGGGTGGGCTCCCTTTCTTGAAGGTGAAGGTGGCACTCCTTGAAGGTGCAGACAGAAGGTGGCATACAAAAGCTGAGGGTCCCTCTCCCCTGGGGAGGTCACAGGGGCTGCCTGGGGTTCCGCACAAGCTTTCTGAACATTCATGGCCTTTCAGAATTACCCTTTGCATCTTGCATCTGGGCTGGCTCTGTTCCTGTCCAGCCTGAGGATGGGACATGTGTTTCTCTCTACCCCTGTCCCTGATGAGGACCTGTCAGACCCATGGGTCCTCTGGGGATTGGGGAAGTTGCAGGTGATGCTTCTGGCAGGGCAGCGGGTAAAATAGCCTTGACCTGCACAGGAAAGTATGCTGTGACCCCATCTTTTTGGAAGCTCTGAGCAATTTTTTTTTTAATAAAACCTTGCACACACGCCCCTTTTAAATTAATTTAGATCAAATAAATGGGCATTGTAAAAATCTTAGTTCCTCAACAGAGGGACAGCTGAGAAAGGGAGGGTGCAATGCCTTGACTCCTAGGAAGCTTGCTACTCTGCTACTTAAGTGGCACACTAACAAACATAAAGCAAACCCTACAAAACAGGCCATTCATATAAAAATGCATGTGCCCAAAAGGGGACCTTGCTGTCACCCTGTGCCCCAGGCTCTGCATGGTGACAAGGGGTTGGTTGTGTTCTTGGAGAGCTCAAGGGAGAAGGCGGCTGAATGCCAGCACCATCGCCTTCCTTCCAAAGTTGTTTTTTCTTTCCCTTTTATCACGGGAAAATCCCTGCAGATTTTACCCTCCCAATGAGCATGATCTGAGGGTATTTGGATGAGATCAGTGTCCGTGTGAAGGAAGGCAGGTGTGTGCATGTGCACATGTTATCTGTGTGTGCTGGATTTTTAGCTGCAATTGCAGAAATGGTCTTTCTTTGGGGATGACACAAAGCAGAACTGGAGCAGCCAAAAGGCAAATAAACTCACACTTTATGATGGCTTACAAAACAACAAATGTAGCTTCATTTACACGGCTATAAAATGCTGCTAAATCTTTAGCTCACCAGCTTATGAACACCTTGGGCAACTGGTGCAATTTGTCTGTCTATTCCACTACCTCACTGGAAGAGCTCTGTACCCATACTGTGTATATTTGGGCTTAAGATCTTCCCATTGCTCCTGTTTTCTGCTTGGTGCAGGACTGCATGCACCCAGCCTAAAGCTTCACCTCTAAGCACTGCCTGGCAGGCTTATACCCCTGGGAAAGTGTCAGGTGCTACCTGCAAACATCAAACCCCACAGGTACACTCCCAGCGACCAGGGCATGTTAAGATCAGTTCCTGGGTTATATTTCTCCAACCTCTGCAGAATGCACTAAATAGCAAATACATCTGTCATGCCAACATTGCCAACTGGAGAACAAAAATCTAAGTTCTGATTAAGTCAATGGGGACTGGGAGAAGATCTTGGTAAAATCCTGGGCAGGTTGCCCTGAGCCCTGGGTTGGGTGGTGGCACAGCATAAATTTATCCAAGGTTCCAGGGACAGCATGATGAACAGTTTCAAGGGAGACT
Organism: Megaceryle torquata; assembly: GCA_024611175.1. NCBI lineage: Eukaryota > Metazoa > Chordata > Aves > Coraciiformes > Cerylidae > Megaceryle > Megaceryle torquata. The sequence continues at coordinate 4,605 of JANIJG010001378.1, read as the reverse complement.
TTTTTTCTGTGCTAGAAGAGAGGGGAAAAAAAGATAGAAGGGCTATACCCGACCGTTAGGCACTCTTTGGAATGACTGTTGAAGCCAGTGGGTGGTGCTGCCCTGGCTCACCAAGAGCAAGCTTGGAATTTGAAAAGCTGCTCTGGGCCGATCCTGCCTCTCTGCCCTGTGAGAAATGAGAACATACAAGGCGAAAGGAAGCTGCCGGCAAGGGGATCTGGGCTGGGGTAGAGTCAAAGCAACAAGCACCTACCTTTGCCCTGCCCAGGTCCTCAGCGAGCTGCATCTGGGACCAAGACTTGCAACTAAGCCTCAGCTAGAATAGGTTACTTTGTGTTTGGTTATGGTTTTAAAAGAGAAGTTTTGCGTCACCTTGGAGAGTCTGTCAGATAATCCTTAACTAGGTGTTGTCTCCTAGCAGAATAAAAAAAAAAAAAAAGAGGCTTTTATTTCATTTTATTTTGTCGTTTTAATTTACTCCCATTCATGTTTAATAACTGGGTAGAGAGATGTTAAACAGCTGCTGTAAAATATTTGTTAGCATGGCCCCAACTTTCAAGTGCTATTTTCTGTCCAGGTTGGTGATGGTGGGTGTCTGGGGAGGCCCTGCCAGATTTGGGAGAGGAAAGAGCTGACTGGGTTTGTCCTGTTGAACCTTCTCTCCTTACCCATTTCCTAAGGGAGGCAGCTTTCCTCCTCCTTTATTAAAGATGAAAGCCTCATCCGTGAGAGGGTGCAACCCCCAATAAGTGTATATTAAATCAGCGACTAACAGCGCCGGCTTCGGAGGCTGACGGATCCCTAGTGCGAGAGGGCATGCCAGGGAGGTACGGGCAGGGCAGGCAGGGACAGGCAGGAGAAACAGGGACAAGCCAGGCAGGGAGGGCAGGCATGGGCAGGACAGGCAAGCACAGCCTGGGACGGGCAGGCACAGGCAGGGCCGGGCAGGACGGGCCGTCGGACAGTGGGGGCCAGAGCCGGGGGCTGCTGGGCCGCTCCCCGCGGGCACCGCTCTGGACTCCCCCTGTGACACACCCCGCCGGGGCCTCAGGACGGTGGCAGCGCCCCACCAAAACATCCCGTGGGCTGTAAAACAGGTCCGGACTGGGAACCTGCCGCCGATTCCATACTGCGGCTCAGGGGCAGGATCCCCTCCTGGCCACGAGCAGGTGCCGATGTCCCTGCGCACCTCCGCTCCCCGGGGCCGCGCACAGCGACAGAGCGCGACAGCGCGGCTGTCCGACAAATTCGGGCTATAGGTTGGGGGACGGAAGTGCGGATAAGGGGGGAGGGCGGGATGCAGTGCCGTAGGGTCCTGCTTTTTTTGTTTCTCTCGTCAACACACGGCAATTTGAGTCACCCCGACACGATGACTACCCAGGTTTGCACCCAGTACAGCCTCCTACCCCTTCGCCTCCTCGGCTGTGCAACGCCAAGAGCTGCCCCACCATTTCCATCCCCACGCCCTAAAATTAGCATCGCGCAAAACGTGCAGGGTCCGCGGTCCTGCATGGGCACTTTCCGTGGACGAAGTTTCCGCGGCACGGCGCGGGGCGGGGGGACTGGGAAGCAGGAGTACTCCATGTTTGGCCGCCCGTCGCGGGGCAGAGCCAGACACTGCTCTCATAACCTAAACGGGAGGCGACGAGGAGCGTTTCACGGAGTTCCTCTTCTCTTTTCAGCGTTTGAGGTTTGGACTCTGCCCTCTTTCTTCTGCCCGGCAAGAAGAGGGCTTCTGAGCTGGAAAGACCTCTCCGCAGCCGCGCAACTTCCGCAGTCGCGCAGCTTCTCTCTCCGCCTCCCCGGTGCTACCGCGGGAAAATTCCCTTTTATCGCAACTTCGGAGCCAAACCAGCCCTGCTCGGCTTTTCAAGCGGGTATTTTCGACAGGAGAGACTGGCTATGTTCGATATGCTCTCTTAAGCGCTTTAATTTTAAAAATACGAAATAAATAAAAACGCGCAGCACCCCGTCTGCTCCGCGCAAGTAATGCACTTCTTTCCGCTCCGAGTCCCAGATTTTTTTTTTTTTTTTTTTTTTTTTTTTTTTTGACCCGCTATTTGTGTGAATTTGGGAACCCACTGAAACCCCTGGCACTTATGCGTCCGTGTCCCTCATCCCTTCGGCCGTGTTTCATCACCCGCGTCTGAACGCCCTCGCAGCCCCCCCGACTATTCTGCCCTGCCCCGGCTCTGCGTTGGCGGTGGATGCACGGCAACTCCTGCCCTGCGAAAGCCACCGCCCCTCTCCCACCCACCCCCTCTTTTCGGCCCTTGCAGCTGTGGGGTTCCGTACCCCACTCCCCCACGGCCCGGGAGGGGCCGAGGGACGCCCGCCGCCCGCGACGAGGTGGTCGACGGCGCGGTGAGGAGTGGGTGACATCTGCACCCTCCCCTTCACCTGCCTTGCCCGAGGCCCGGGCTCTCGCCGCGACAGAGATGGAAATTAAGGATTGGGCCCTCTTCGGCGGGTAGGAGCTGGCCCAGGCACGCACCGGTGAGGCTGCTCGTACAGTTCACCTCGGCGGATTTCCGTGGGGAAAGGCCGGGCCGTTAGTGGGGTGGAGGGGTGGGTCAGCCCCTCTGCAGGTGAATAGCTGAGATGTGGGCAGCGCCAGAGGACCATGAGTGGGGTGCCGCCAGAGCCGAGACACGGTACTGCCCCCGTATAGAGCTATATACAGCCTTAACCTCCACCCTCCCCGGCGTCGTTTTTTTTCCCCTGGGTCCCTGCCCCGGTGTCCACCTGCGACCAGCCCCGCGTGGGGCGGGCCAGCCCAGGGGCTTGCGGGCCTACTGTCGCCTGTAACTTCAGCTCTTCCACTCCACAGACGTGGAAAAGGAGGGGAGCGGATGGCGGACGGACACCTCAGAAACCTCCCCCTCACCCTAAACCTAAGCCTGTCTGGCGGCGCTCCGAAGGGAGCCAGCCCAGCCCCGAAGGGGAGGCTGCAAAACCCTGCTGTCCCCGGGACTGTCCGTGGTCCTTGCCCCTCATAGCGCCGGCAGGCCCGGCAAAAGACCCGGAGTGGGTGCGCAACGATGTTGCTCTACGGTGGGCGAAAAGGGCCGAGGCGGTCGCCTGGGGGCAGCCGTGGGGCGCCCCACGCGTGGAGCCACAGCCCGTGGGGGCCGCAATAGTACAAACTCTGACTGCGGGGAGAAATGAGGAGACCCGTTTGGTCGGGCAGGAGGGACTCTTCTCACACTCCCCTCGGCAGTCGCCTTCACCCCACATCCGAGGCCATTTGCCTTGCCCCTACCCATTCCTTTCCTGCCCCGAAACTCCCGCGACGAAAGCCTCCTGCTGCTCGCCCTCCCAGCTTCCTGCAGCGCCGAACCCTGTTGGTTTTCCCTAACACACCCCCACGCCCTGCCCGGCTTCGGGCAGCCGATTTGCAGCTGCAGCCCTTATTTCATGCCCTTCAAGCCACCGAGCCGCTCTCTTTTGTCCTGGTTGCGGATGACCCATTTCCTCCTTTTCCCCCCCTTCCTCGGCTGCGGCCTCCGTCCCACCCTCCCGCCACTCCGCCCTCTACGCCGCACGCCCCCGGAGCCTCCGCGGGCCGGGCTCCTCCGCCGCTGGCTGCGCGCTGCGGTGCCGGCTCGAGGTGGGGGGGGATCGGGGAGGGGGGGCCGGGAAACCGGCGCCTCGTCCGGGCCGTGTTTGTTTTCCTTTCCCCCCTGAACGCTAGATTAAGACGTGAAGATTACACTTTTATTGTGGCGGCCGAATAATACCACGAGTCAACACACACAGCAAACAAAAGTGCTTGTAGTACATGGCCAACCCCGCTGGGAACCGGCCTGCGGGCTGCTGCAAAAATCAAGCTCTTCAGTGCTAATTACAAATAAATGATGATGTGCTCACTAAGTAATTGATTTAATGAAGTTCCTATGAAACTATTAAAACCGGGTAGAGGTCAGGCTGGAGACGCCCCAGAGCGCCCATTGTGGGATGTTTAACTCCGCCAATCTCCTCGGAAAGACATCGGGGCTAATAGGTGAAGTCACAGCTGGTTCGGGCTGACTTTTGCAGCACCGGCACTGGCCTCCCCAAACTCACCCGGCCCTCAACTGCAGCTCTGGGGAGGCGACACACCTGTCCCACTGCTCCCACCCTCACCTCACACACACGCGCACTCCTTCCTCCTCGCATCTCCTCTCGGGGTGGGGGCTGTTCGCCCCCTCTCCCCTAGCCCAGAGCCCCCCGGAGCGGCACGCCCCCTCTTCCCTCCCCGGGCGCCCATCCCCGTCCCGTCGGGGCTGCGCTGGGTACTCACTCGCTCGGCCGGGCCGCTTCGCCTGCACCTCAGCCAGGCGCCTCCGCGGCTCTCCCCAGTCTAATTAAAGAGGGGGGAAGTGGAGCTCTGAACTTGTGTCTACCACTACAGGGCGGCTGTAATTCCACCCCCCCGGCCCCGACATCCACCACCACCCCCCCCGCACACTCACTCACACACACACTTCTTGAAGAAACTTAAGCTAGGATGCCAGGTAGGGTGCTTGGGAGATTTTGGCAAGGTGCCTGGAAGGGGATGTGTGCCCATTTTTTCTTGAAGGGTTTTCTTGTTTGAAAGGCCATTTGGAGAGCTTTAGATGGGAT
>JANIJG010001377.1:8572-25878 GCA_024611175.1 Megaceryle torquata | reverse complement strand
GAACAGCCTTCCCAGGGAGGTGGTTGAGTCACCATCCCTGGAGGTAGTTAAGAAATGGGTAGACCTGGTGCTTCAGGGCATGCGCTAGTGGCCGGCATGTAGGGGGTTATTTTGTGTGTTTTGTTTTTTTGTGTTTTTGAAGTCAAGTTTGATCAGAGTATTTAGGTGTTTGGGGTTTTTTTAGGTGGTTTGTGTTTTGGGGCTTTTTCTATGGGATGGACTCGGTGATCTAGGAGGTCCTTAACAACCATGAATATTCTGGGACTCTGCTGCAGAACTGTTTTCCTCCCCTGGGACCCCAGTCTGCCCTGCTGTATGGGACTCATCCATCCTGCCTTCAGGATTTTGTGCTTGGCTTCAGGAAGCCTCACAATGGTCCTGGAAGTCACTGTCTGCAGCCTGCCGAGGTGGTTCTGAGAAACAGCCCTGCCCTCTGATGCCTCTCTGTCATCCAGTTGTGTAGCAACCCCACACCTGTTGAGGTGCCTCCTGTCCTGCTACCCAGGTGGGCAATGAGGATGAGGACCAGTACTGGGTCCATATTGACCCTGGCCTCTAGCTTATTCCTGGGAAGACATGACACTTGGAGGACATCGAGACCATCCTGGCATTGGCTATGCCAGCACAGCCCTTCCTGTGCTTGCTGGGTGGTCTGTAGAGCATTTCTTCTCCCAGGCAGCTTCCTAGACAGGGATGCACAGCGTGAACCAAACCAAATTGTTACAACGATCCAGCTTATGTTTCTCGTGCACTTGCACTGCAAAGATCTCAGTGCCTGTTACAAGTGTATAGCAGAACCCATTGAAGTGTGAAAGCTTCATCAAGAAATTTCCCATCTAGTCCTCCAGGCTGAAACACTCCCAAAACCAGAAAATTAATTCTCTGCCTCCAGATAGATTTTAAAGACATCACCAAGACTGAAGACTAAACCCAGAAACTCCAGTCTCACATCAGATATGTTGTAGTTATCTTGGTCTATCTGGGGAAAAAAAAAAAAAAGAAAAAAGAAAAAAGAAAAAAGTGTTTATCGATGGAATAGGAAATAGATACTAAACTTCTCCAGCTCCACATTCCTGTCATTTAATGTTCTTTTTCTGTTTCATTTACCGTATGTTTCAATATATCTCTATTGCAAAAGACCAGTAATTGCCTGTGAGGGGATTCAAAGGCTAAGCAGGGGAACAGAGCAGTAGCAGTGAATTGTACTGCTATGGAGAGATTATAGATTTATGAGGCCCTTTTGAAATATTAATCGATCAGGACAATGTCTCTTTGCCACTCTGGTAGACATTATAATTTTCATTTTTAAAAAAGAGGAAGGTAGGAAATATAGAACTTCTCTAAAATTATTCACCAAAACAAGGGAAGACCTGGCAAAACTGAGAAGGGAATTTGGTCCTCAGTTCCCAGGCATTTCCTGGACAGGTCAGGATCATTCTCTTCCTCACAGAGAAGAAAAGGGCCATATAAGTGGCCATTAACACAGAGGAAAGCTTTGAGAAAACTCCTGCATAGTGGTTAGCAGACATTTTTCTCCTTCATTATTTGCTGCATAATATCATTCTTTAAATGGACTTCGTTCATTAATATTGTGCAATGGCAGATTTAGAAAAACTGTAAGATGAAACAGGAGAAGGAACAGCTGGTATTTACAGAGATTTCAACCTGCCAGGGATACGATTAGACAGCCTAAAGAAGAAACAGTCCTCGTAAAGAAAGGTAAAAGATTACTATGAGTGTCTATGGGAGGAGTAGAAAGTGAATAATTATTTTTTGAGTCTAGTTGTTACAACAAAGAAGAGAGAAAGGGGAAAAATTCAGGTCAAACTAGATTTGCTTTTCCAGTCACACACTAAAAATGATACATTTCATTTGGAGTTCTTGCAAAATGCTTTACTGCATCTAAAATAGGGCATTTCATTTGTTGAATGATGTCACTCTTCTTAACCCTTTAAAGGGTGGCCTATTTTTGAGCAAAAATAAATGCACAGAAAATTCCTTTAACCATATTTCCAATCATGTTTATTATATTCTCTCCAAAAGCAATTCTCAGCTCTATACAACAAAGGCCTGGGGAGGAGGGTGAGGACATCATTTTGTGGATATTTAAAACAACGTTTTTTAACACCCCGTGTGCAGTGGCCAAAACTCAAGTTGCTGAAGGAAGAGAGAATGTAGTAGGTTGCGCTTCAGAGCCATGAAGTCACAGGGCTTTTTTCCAAGCATGCACTGTGCTCTACCAGGTCCCTGGAGCATGAAACTTTACGTGAACTTCATAATATTGAAGTGATTTAGTCAGAGTCAGAGTAAGTAGAGGAAATGCCTCTGTCACTGTTCACATTTAGTACAGATGAGCATGCCAGAGCCTCCTTCCAGTCCAAGTTTTATCTTGACAGATGTCTAAATGTGCAAGAGCTAAACATAGCCTCCTCCATGCAGTATGGTAATTTATGGCAGTTCAGGTTTATTGGATTAGTATGCAGCAACAAATAATGTAGCAAAACAACAAGTACCTCGGGGCTGGGGGCCTTATGGACAGAGGCAGTTAAAATATTTAAGGTACGAGAAAATAAATTGTATTCAAAGGGGAAAAAGTAGCAGGTAGAAATTGTGAATATCATTGATAAATCAGTGAGATTAAGGAAGGTGAACTAGCCACTTCACTGTCACTTGGGCAGTTATGCTTTCCCTGGGGAGTGGTAGGTGGAAAAATAGGAAAAGAGGGAGAGTGGGATTAGTGTGTGCGCATCTGCAGGCCCATTTCCTGTACCACTGCCTCTGGAGATGCTGGTACAGGGGAGTCCCCTGGCTGTGATTTGGCAGGGAGTCTGGAAGGGATGTCTTTAATTTTGTTACAACCCTTTGCACTACTCTCTGTACTGCTTTCTCAGAGTCTCACATTTTTTGTTATTATAGTTGGATAAAGTGTTGCAGTTACTAAAACCAGTCTGTAACAGATTGGGTGTGGAAAACAAAATAAAACAAAACAACAAAACCAAATAAAAACAAAAACCAAGGAGAGAAACTATAGGTGTATGTTGTCAAAAAAACCAGACAAAGTGCAAATGCATCCGCAGCCTGCCACAGTGCAGGAGAGACCTTCTGGTACCACACCCACCTCCAGCATACTCACAATGCCTGTGCACCCCTCTGCTTGGTGACCAGCTGTGGCCCCCATAAGCTTCCTTTAGTGAGAGGCTGAGCGTAAAGCCCAGGGTGACTGCCTGGGGTGATGTGATTACTCACAAGGGGTTGAGGAGGAGTGTGCCAGGCCTGTGGGAGGGTTATATCACCAGCCTCTGAAGAGCAAAGTCCCTTGATGTCTTTGATACCACCCTGCAGCATGATGGGGAAGAAGTGATTCAAACACTTCTATGCATTGGCAGCCACTCATTTGTGAGATGGACCTGTTAACTTAAACACAACCAGAATGTCAGGACTTGCTGTTATCTTTCTCCAAGGAGTGGAAAAAATGACTGGATGCCTGAAGTTGGGCACAACTAGTGTTTAGTTTCGCAAGGGCTCCCTCTTTTTTACTAGCTTTTTGGCCTGATGAACTTGGATTAGATCACCTAACATCTCTCATGTTTTCCTGGTGTGCTTTGGCAAGACCATTGGATTCACCTGGCGTCAGGCATGGGATGGAAACTAAGAGAGCACAGGGTACCTGTCACAAGAAGCCAGGATTTCTAGACAGTGACAACAGAAAGCTTGTGAAGGAAAATAATTGTTTAGGTCAGGACTACCGTTTTCCCCCAAAAAATTCTCCAGCAGGTTGAGGGCTGCCAGGCAGGACATGCAGCCAGCCAGATCCAGGTGTTTGCACCCTGCCCGTTTGGAGAGGCACCTTCCCCTGCATCAGGGACTTGGTTTCCTTTTGCATGTGGCCCTCTGTGCAGCCCAATCGCCAGCCACACAAGGGCTGAGGTTCATGTGGGACTTTCGTCCTCCAGCCCTCCAAATCACACAGGGAGAACCTGGATCAGTCCGTGCCCCATCCAAAGTCCTTGCTTGCTTCTGGCCATGCTGTTTTGTAAACACTAACTTCAGCAGGTGCTTTTCCACTGCTCTTCAAACCAGTGCAGCCTTGCAGGAAATAAGACACTGGTGGTTAATCTGTCTAGAAATATTCTGACACTCCACACTTGCTGGTACGATTAAAACAGCAGCTGCTGCTCCTTCACAGTTACACCAGTGTAAAAGTGCTTCCAGCAAACACTGTTCGTTTCTGCTTGGGAAAGAATAACTTACCAGCAGGTAGCAACTTGCTTTATGCCAGTGGTATTTGGGTTTTTGCTGAGATGGTGACCCCTGCAGAAAGCCCACATGAACCTGAGGGTAGTGCAGGGCAGCTCCTTACACCAGCAGGAGATAAAAGTGTAGGCTCCATTGACCATTCCCTCTGAAACTATTTTAGCTTACAGGCTTCAAAGGCTAATGATAACTCTGGCGAGGTGCACAGTGAGCTTGTTAAGGAAAATCTGCTGGTGATTCACAGGCCTTTGCTCATGCCTGGCACCCTCTGAAGTCACTTGTCCTTTTCCAGTGTTGGTGGCACTGTGCACTTCCTCTCAGAGATGGGGTTGAAAGGGCTGTGGGGCAGCCTTTGAGCATCGTGGTGACTGAGCAAAGTGCTGAAGCTTTTGACAAAACTTGGGTTGTGGGTAGGTACAGGCAAGCCTCTGGAGGAAGATCCCACCACGCAGGGAGGACTCACTGCTGCTGTTGGTCACTATAAACCAATAAAGCATGCTCATCCTTTATGGGATGGTGCATAAAAGTCACAGTGCCTGCAGAACTGTCACCTCTCTGTCGAGGGAGGCTGCTCTCTCACCCACCTGGTTTGGGGCGGCCACCTGACCTCCCTACTAGCCCCAGGCTGGCACACAGGAAGATGCACTTACTCTCTGCCCCACTCCCAGACTGGTGGACCTTTCCCTATAGAGTTAACCAGGATATATAAGGTTCCCGATAGACAGATTGCTTTAGGAAGCTGGGTGCAGTAATTGGTTGTCAGTGACTAATCGCTGCCTGATTACAGAGTAGCAGTTGCACAGGTATGAATCAGAACCCACAATTGTCAGCCTGCTGCCTGAAACCTCCCCCAAAACAGGGGCTTTTTATTTTCTGGCTTGAAAGTCAAGCCATTGTGTACCAGTGACAGTTCGCTCCTTACTCTCATTGAAAGAAAATATAATTACAGTGAATTCAGGGGAAAGAAAAAAAGTATCAATATACAGAAAAAGAAATAATTATATACAAATGCACAACCCCTGCGAAGAGAGATGCTTAGGAAATTTTAGGGAGGAGGGGAAGAACAGGACATTTCAGTTTCATAAATCTGTCTGATATTGGCATCTATAAATGTGTTTCTAGCATGGAGCAAAACTGTCTCCAGCTGAAGCCTCTTAAAAGAGGATGCTTTTCCTCCTGATCTGAGGATTCACAGAGAAACCACCATGAGCTTCAGAGCACTTTCCACCTCTGCAGGGCAGTTTCACTGCCCCTTCCTTCTTCTTGATGCACTGCTGGAAGGGCTGAGGGTGTTGATCCAGCATTTCCTTCCACAGTTTCCAAAGCTGAGCTAACAAACTGTGGGCTCTCAGTTTCCACTGGAGCTCCCAGGTTAGGGAAGAGTGGCCCCCAGAAAGTGACCCTGCAGAGTGGCTCAGTGACCACCCTCTACCCATCCAGGAAAACCAGTCCCACTCCTGGCCACGGCAGCTGACGAAGGGTAAAGCTTCCATAGGGAGGGGGGCCCAAAGGGAAGGAGGGAGCAGCCCCCAGAGAGCAAGAGCCACTCTCTACCCAGCCAGCTCCTGCCTCTGCTTTGGGAGTTGGGGAAGGTGGCATAGGAAGCAAACAGAAGAGGTCATGGATTGGCCTTTTGAGACACACTTCCCCCTAGAAAATCAGGAAGAAGTAGCCATTGTCATTGAATTTCCCATGTAGATACAGAGAAAATGATATTTCAAAGAGATCTAAAATGCACCCCATGAGTAGGTAGAGCTGGATAGTTGAGAGCTAAAGTGAACTTTGAATACCTCTGCAAATGCACAGAGAAGGGATAGCCAGTGGAGCATTTACTGTAGAATTGCATTTTAGGAACACTTCCCCATTTGGACATTAACTACAAATGCTAAAATGAGTGTGTTAGCTCCCTGCATTAATTTTTTAAATCACACAAATTGTTCTCCACTTGGAAGAAATAAAGGTCTTTGTGTATCCTTATTTGCAGATCTTTGTGCTTGCCATCCTGGAATTACCATCCAGGAGCTCTGCAAGAGCTAATAAAATTTTAATCCCCCAGTACTCATCACATACGTACATAATGAATGTTTGCACATACATGTGACTCTTTGTCACCTGAAATCAGCAATACTCACCTCCTAGATGCACTCGTATGTCTTAGTGTTATGACTTATTACTTTGGGCCATTACAGGGTGTTCGTACTCCAGATCCGAGTCATGTGAGTCATTAATTGTCAGAGTCAGGGATCAGACAAGTTGGTGCTTCATCATGCAACCTCATGTGCTGTCAGTAACTAGTGCTTTGTAATGCAGTGCTAATATTCCCACCAAAATCCATGTGCAGTTCCTCATTTTTGGAAGCACCAACCCTGTAGCTGGCATTTCAATCTCTGCCTGCAGACAACCAAAAGGAAAATTTTATAGCTGAGTTTACACCAGTAATTTTTTTCTTCATGGTAGCCCTTGTTTTGTAAAAGTTAGTTTATTCTTCCTGTATCTTGCTAATATTTTTTTTTTTTTCATGTGTGGATACCTAAAACTTGGGTTTTAAGTCTACATTTGGTATCTTAAAATAAGTAGTCTGTTTTTCATAATAACTCAGTCCTCGGAAAATTCTGTTGAAGCTGTCAGATGTATCTCTAAAATTCAAGGTTATATATTTGGCAATGGAGCTAAAGAAGGCTGGCTTCCTATGTATTTTGTTATATAGTGTCACACCTCCTGCCAAAATAATCACAGTTCATCCTTAGACATATCCCCATTTAAATCTCTGTCCTTACCACAACGTACCTAGTGAAAGGCAGGTGTGCTTTTCTGAGTGAGCAACGTATACATGACCTGATCAGTGAGATTTGGGTGCCAAACAGCACATATGCCAGCATTGCCACCTTTGCTTCACATTGTCAGTGGTCCCATTTTGAAGACGTCTCTTGTCCACACAGCTACAGACCTTCCTGAAGCATACAGGAGCTTTGTGTGAGAGATACCCTGCATTTCTGCCAGGTTTTATTGAACTTGGTCAGTGAGTTAAAGGGGAGATGGAGACAGCCTGGTCAGTATATACCCTTTTTTTCTTTGGAAACTAGTAAAAAAACTCTAGCACTTATTGATGTAATCTGAGCTCAGATGTAATCTGCTATGCAAGAGTGCAAAGAAACTGCAGATCCAGCTGTCACTCATCATCTGAGTATGACAGGAAATGTCACCTAGTCCCCTTGATAGCCCAGGAAGGTTACAGGCTTTGTTTTAAAAATTAACATCCAAGCAGACACATGTGAACACGCTGTTAACGGTGGCAGAAGTTCTTCTAGCAAGCTCCCTGCTGAGAAAAGGTGATCAATAAACCCAGGCAAACTGCAGAAACCTCTGCTTCTTTGCCATCACTCAGCTTATTCTCTCCTGAAGGTCTTGTGCCATTTAGTCCAGTGTATCTTTCTCCTGGTCCATCCCCCCTCCCTTATAAGGCAGCTCAGTAGAAGAAATCAGAGATCAGTGGATTTCACCTAATTTTTTTTTTTTTGCCTCTGCAAAGCAAATCTGAAGCACAGCTTCATGGAGCAATTGCCTGTCCTTATCACTTTAAGACCTTCAAAATATGTGATAGTGTGCACAGTGACACAAGCATTGTGAGTGGGGAACTTAAGCCTAAGATGTAGAATTGCAGCCTGAAAGAGGTGTGCAACTCTGAAAATGTCCTTAAAACAATAACTTCCAAATCAGGCAGCAATAATATGTTTTCCCACTCAGGGACCTCTGAGGACTTATTAAATACAATTTTCCAGACTCATTCAAATGTCAACTCATTACAGCCTGTGCACATAGGAAGGCAGACCATGGGATTTGTGTTTTTGTTATAACTATTTTTGTATAAAATCTATAAAATATATAAAGAAGCATTAAGCCCTGTTATTCTTTTTTTTTGCTTTTTTTTTCCTTTTTTTTTTTTTTTCCCCCCAGAGCTGCCCATCCTCTTTTTTGCAAAGGATCATTCAAAAGCAGCCAAATAATAAAGGCTGGATGAGGACATTCCAATCCCTCCTTATCCACTTAAAAATACAATATTTCAAAGGCAGTTCTGGAGTGCTTCTTTTGGCAGCTACAACTGGAGCCACAGTAGAAACCTTTCAGTGGGTCAGCCTGATGGATGGCCTCTTACATCAATGAGCCAGCTGTCCCCATTAGGAGTGGGAATCATCTGAGCAGCCCAAGGAGACTTTAAAAGAACATTTATCATAGAAAGGAAAAAAGGTATCTTGCACTTGTATGGTTCTTTGCAGCAGCAGATATCAAAAGGTCTGCAGAGAGGAGGTAACTTTAGCTATTAGGCATGGAGAAGTGAAAACCCCCCAGCCCAGCAGGGCTTGCTGAAGGTCCTCTGGTGGTCTGAGCAGCAGAGCTGGGACTAAGTTACTTAAATTCCAGTTTGGTGCTTGCCCTGCTTCATCATCATCCTTTCCCTCCTAGGGCCTCCTTATCCTCCTCCTGCCCATTCCCTGTGCAGTCACAATAACTAATGAAAGATATGAAAACACTTGAATTTATTTCTCCCTCTTCCACAATCACAGTTTTTTAAGCTTTTTTAAGTCATGATTCTACAGGATGGCAGCAAATGTCCTTGTAATGAGTTTGTTGGACTGCCAGTGCTGTGAAGACATCTCCATCATCCTCAGCTGTCCCTCCCTGTCCTTTCTTTTCATGTGCTGTTGAGTCCTCATTGAGATGTCCACCTGCACCACGGGAGCTACTGTGGGCTTTACTTCCCCTGATTCTCTAGGATTACCTCCACTTCTACATATACCACACACCAGACCACTGCAAGGGCTCATGCTGTCTTACTGCCTTTATCAAAATTCCAGGCAGCACCCAGGCAAAGCCCCAAATCAGTCTGTTTTGGGGGGCAAAAGGTGGGGGTTTTTTATTTGTATGCTTTGCCAGTCTTCATCTCCTTGAAAACAGATGAGCAGATTTCATGTAGCATGGTAAAAACTGAGTGTGCTGCTGAAGGAGAACGAGTCATATTTGAAAGAGAACAGTTCTTATTGAAGGAGAACAGTCTTATTTCAGCTGAAAGGTAAATTATTGACAAAGTCCTAAGTGACCAAAAATGCCTCTGACTGGAAACAAATGTCTTAAGTTCTTGCAAGTCCAAAGGACTTGCAGGAGTCCCTAGGGATTTGAATTCCTCAATTTCTCAGAAGTCCTGGGTTTTTAAAAGAAATACAGTAGCAGATAAACAGGATTAGGGACTTTAAGAGCAGATTTATAAACCTTTCCAGGCTTACCCAGGCTGTGCCCACTAGATGGTTCCTAGAAAATTAGTCTCCCTTAAGATTTCCTGGCTGGGTACAGATTTAAAATTTAATTTTCTTTAATAACAATCCCACAGAGTAATTGTTTATGCATGCATGGACATGCTGAGATGGATGTGGTTATTTGGCTCATTTAATTGTCTTTGTGCCAAGGTTCTGGCAAGAGGACCTGCTGTGTCAAGTGGTGTCTAATCTCCCATAAAACCTAACACTTCTGGCACAAACACTCAAGCTCACAAGTTTTAACACCCTTCCTTGCCAGTTATACAAGTGGCGTGTGATCTTCTGCGTGCTTGCAAAAAAGGCTGTGAGCTGTGTGACCAGCTCTGTCCTACGTACACCTGCCCTGCCATCCCGTGTGGATCTGGAGTAACGCTGCCAACTCAGCAGTGTAAGAGTGGGGTTCCTTACATCTGGTGGCTTTCTTCAAACTCCACTTGCTGTTTTTCTTAAGATCTCCACTTGCACAGCTTAGGAGAAAAAAAAAAAAAAAAAGGTAGGCAGTGAAAGGCCTTGCCTTCAGGCACCTGATCTCATTGAAAACCAATGTTTTCTGAGGAGCTGAGGACTGGTTTTCCAAAAAGGGTTTCTGGGCTGGTTTTCTGCCTAGGCTCTCCAAAGGCTGGGTGAGTGCTACTACTGGCACGAAGGAGAGGGAAGGAGCATGTGGCTGGAAAGGTGGACAGAGCTGCTCCTTTTTCCAGCAGCAGGGACTGTGGTGCTGCAGGGATTGCCAACCAGCCTCAATGACTGGTTGTAATCATGGTCAGAGAAGCTGGGTTTGGTCTCCAGACCCCAAGAATAGCCTCAAACAATAGGCCATCACTCTTCTTTCACTGGGAGATAAGCACAGGTCAGAGGGAAAAGCAGCCTTCGTGCTTTCTCTCCTGATTCTCCAAGTTCCCAGCTAAGTCATTAGAAATAAATAAATGAATGAATGGATATCTGGAGGCTCTTCTGTTTCAGCTACGTAATCAACAAAATGCTATATCCTTCCCCACTGATGAGCATTTAAATATTCTGTCCCTAGCTGCAGCCTGCTAATAGGGATCATGAGGCCCGGCTATGCTGCCAAGAAGAATTCTTTTTCCAAATCTCCATAGGCGCCTAATCTGTGTGCAAATGCTTTCTGCATTGTTTTTTAGTGTTCTGCTTTGTTAGGTTTTGCACTTCCAGATAATAATCCTACCGACTGGATGGCCACATGTTGGCTATTAAAGGTAGAAGGGTCATCAGCAGGAGATCTAGATGCTCTTCCACTGCCCCCTACCAAATTGGGTTGGGGGGAGCTAAACAGCCTTCATGATCTAGTTTTGTGGGTTAGGTTTTTTTCTGTTTTTCATTTGTAAGCCAGAATGAATTAGCATATTCCTCTCTCCTTACACATGGCTGGTGTTAATTATTTTATTAGTTGCAAGAACAAACCAGATTTGTGATTATTAACGTTAGTAGAAATCTCAGTGTGCTTATAGACCTATTTGGGAGGTTTTATGCTATTTTTTAAGATAAGAAACAAGTGACTTCATCAGCGATTATGACTATTATTTTAATCTTTCACTGCTGGGGAGCTCAGTGTCCATGCCTGTGTTCTCATTCTATTCTTTCCCTGCTGAAAGTTCTTCCAGCTCAATACGTTTCAGTGGGAGTCAGAACAATGAGTTCACGTCCCTCCAAAGGTTAAGATGTCCAGTGTTTCTTTTATGTACACAGTATTATTATTCTGATTTCACAATCAAGCAGACACAAAAATGTTAGGTAGCTTACCAGGGGAAAAAAAAGAGATAGAAAGGAGGACAAGAAACTTGGATAATGAAAAAAAAAAATTCAAACCAGAAAATATGGGAAATCAAGGAAAATAATCACTAAGTGTATTAAAAAAAAACAGGGAATGGTCAGTTATTGTTACCTGTAGTTCTCATACATGAGTCATATCTAAGTTCTGTCTCCATCTTTAAATGAAAGCAAAAGACAAAATCTTAGGTTCTTATAAATACTTTTTACATAGTCAGGACCTGACTCATCATGGTGAAGTTTATCCAGTGTGCAGAGATGTCCAGTTTACAAGTCTAAAGGGTGAAGTTTTCTGGTACAGCTGAAGCCACAGCAGTGACTCATTGAAGCAGGAAGGATGGTCCAGCTCCCATCTGTGTACTGTCCCTCTGCCCTCTCCCATCTCATCCCAACTCATATGAATGGCTTCAAATGAGTCCAGAGAAGAAAAGTAGACCCATTTGTTGCTGGTTTGGTAAGCTGAAGTGGTTCTTCAAGCAGTCAAGCCAGTGCAAGAGCCGATGCAAGAGGAGTCAGGAGAGGGTATCTGTGAGCAAGGGATGGTGCTAGTGAGGTACTACCCCTCTGCAGCTGCAGTTCCATCAGGCCAGTGCATCAGCTGTGCTGCATCACCCACCTTTGCTCTAGTGTCAGCAACAGAGGAGGACACAGACACCCCCAGAGAGCATTTCAGCCCAACCCTCTTCCCTCCTGTGTGTCTATTTTCTCTGATGTTGTTAAGGCAGACCAAGTAATCTCCAGCACTAGCTCAGATACTTCAGTGGAGGGCCTAAAGAGAAGCTGGCTGAAATCAGACCTCAGCCTGTTCACGGCAAGAGTGCCCTGTTACAGTACAACTTCTACTGATACTGGGCATGTTTGAACAATCTGAAAATCAACCACTTCTTCCACAATGAGAGATTTGTAGTGCAATTAGGCACAAACAAACCATCAGAAGTGGATATGGGCAATTTAATGTGACTAGCTTTGTACCCTCTTGAATAAGTTACCTCGTGCAAAGACGGTGATATAGTGATTCTCAAGAGGAAAAATGTTGCAGTGACTTGACAGCTTCATGTCTTAAACTGATATACAGCCTGTGTGCCTAGATGGGACTGAAGGATCTGCCATAACTTATGTGTGTGCTGGGAGATAGAACATGCTGCATGAAGGTTTATCTTTGTCACAATGTCATGCCACATGTGGCAACATAACCACTGTGCTTAGGAGCTGCTTAATACTAAATCTTGGTTCACAATCTCTGTGAAGTTGGTTTGGGTCCCTCTAACTGAAGCCTGATGCAGGCATTAAGTGCTGCACATGCAGTAAAGGTGCCTGTGCTAACATGTCTGGATTACAGAGGAACAACTGACGCCAAGAGCCACAGTTTCAGATTCCCAGACTGCCCTACTCATAACTCCAGAGAAAAAGAGAGGAAGGAGGAAGAATTAGAGAAAGAGAAGCAAGACTCTTCATTTACAGCATGAAAAGCTATTTTCACAATGATTTTATCAAGAACAGAAACCACAGAGTAATAATTGGCTGGCTGTGAGTTAAGAAAATACTGAACTCAACCTTCAGCTAATTAAATTATTTGAAAACCACAACTGCAAGAAGGCAGATATTTGTTAAATAAATTACATTTTTTCATTGCTCATGTATTATTGACACTCGCCATCTCCATTTCCACCAGACACATCCACCTTTTCTTTTCCATTTCTCAGTGTATGGAGAGTCCAGATACACAACACAGTTCTCACCAGCAAAAAGCCCACACCAAGTGGGATACAATAACCATTAGGCCCTTTGTAAACAACTTAAGATTTTTCTTCAGAAATGCTATCTTCTTATTTATACATGGAAATTATTTTTCAAAGACAGTGACTCTCCACTGCTGCTGACCCCTCCCACCATGCTGAGGAAGGTATACAGCAGCTCGCACACAAACACCCAGCCATCACAGAGGAAAGCTGGGCTCAGTGCAGAGCAGTCCCAGGGACTGACCAGCACAGATTTTTCCTGGCCATCAGCCCTGCATGTCTCCAGCTTCCAGGTGCTGCCTTCCAGGACACCTGGGTTCTTGCTGCGCTGGTGGGTCGAGGCCCCCCTCAGTTGTGATGTGAAGCTTCTGCAAGGTCTGCCCTTGTCCAGCCTGCAAAGCTTGTCACTAAGGTCCAAGCAGTACTTTCCCTTTTTTGGCAGAGCATGGTGAAACTCTTGGTGCATAGCCTGAAGGCCTGGCCTGGCCCAGATTAGGTCCACAAGCTCAGAGCACCTTCCAAGTGTCAGTGCTCTGCCCATGCTGGGCAGGGAAAAGGATGTACATATGGGGGTTCTTGCAGCACCAATGAAAGACACAGGTGGTTCTACACCACCACAAGCAGACAGCTCCTGAAAGCAAAACTAAATGCAACAACTACACAAATATATAAGTGAGCAGGCTCTTACTACTGGAGCTAGGGATCTGGTCTAGTGCTTGGGTGGAAACCCACGTGCCTTTAACACCATGACTCTTGAGGGGTGTCTTTTGGGTCTTTGTTCATTGTGTATAATTTGAGGAGCTCTGTGCTTCAGCAGCAGACCAGATCTCAAGGGGCCATTGCCTCGCAAGGTCAATTAACCTCCTGCAAAACCCTTTTGCCACAGCTAGTGTAGTTGAAATGTGTCTGACATCTGATGCCAGTAGCTGTTCAGCAGATTTTCAGAAGATACATTTCCTTTCCCTAACAGGAAGAAGAAAAGACCTTCTGTTAGATGTGATGAGAAAAGCCTCCTCTGGCCAGCTGCACCCTACAGGGCTCTGTTTGGTACACATAATTATCTGCTTTGTAATGCATATTTACTGCAAATGTGATGGTGTGCTCTGTTTATAGAATACCTGTGGAAGGCCATACCTGAACACACCTGCGTTCAGCTGCACCAGGCAGCTGTTAGGAGGTGACTGTCCCATGGCTCCTCTGGGCCCACGGTCTATTTTGGCAGTGATAAGCTGTCCCTCCATTATTGCTGCTGTATTGCAGGCTCATAAACATAACAGCGGATGCTCCAGCACTGGCAAGGAGCTGCATCAGAGCAGCTTTACATAATGACGGCAGAAGACGCACGTACGAAAGGATAAGTAGTGATAGTGAGGGGACTCAACACAACCAAAGCACATGACAGCCCCAAAGCTCTCCCTGAATGTAGAAGGGATGGACATGATGGATATCTGGCTCTGTGGTGTCTTAGCTTTCGCCAAGTGCTGCTTACATCCAGCAGAAGATGTAACACATACTTATTTGTATGCAAAACTGAGGCTGGGTTTAGGAGAAACAATGAAGGCAGCTGTGGAGTGCAGCAGGCTACAAAAGTGGTAAAACCCCAGATGGTGAGGGGAGAGGGGTCTTGTACGTGCACTGGGCACCAGCAAGCAGTGCTGGCAGGAAGGCAGAAGTAGGTGGATTTTGCTTGACCCTTGAAGAAGTGGTAGGTGCCCTGCACAACATATCCCCTACACAGCACAGGAGCAGAACAGTGAGGACATGTGGCCTTTTTCACCTGGGTTTGAAGTCTTAGTGTGCAAACCATGTTGCTGTCACAGCTTCAGTAAGAGCAGCTTGCCAAGCCAAACCCCTGCAATTCAGTTCACCTGCACCCTTTTCCTGCATAGCTGGATGAGGCACAGAAAGGGCTAAATTATCAGGAGACCTGGCACATGAAGAATGTCTGTCTATCTGCAAATGAAGCAAGAGGGATTTTTTCTTAGGGTAAGAGATCTTTGAGGGACCCTGATGAGAAAAATTCTGGGTTTGGTGGGGGCTCAGAGCAGAGACCAAGGGGTACCTGGGCCCATCCCCCACAGATGACCCTGCCTTTCACATCCAGACCAAGTTTGTGGATGTTCAGATGTAGAATTTGGGCTCAGTCCCATCTCTAGTTCAGTAATGTGTGCTCCATGCACAGACATGGAGACAAGCCAAAGCTCTGGAGCACACACTAGTCTGGGAGCATGTGGCCTTAATTTCCTGACACAGGGGTCGCTCACAGGGGCTTTTGTACAGAGGTCCTGTACCTGGCACTAAGATGAATGACGCTGTGTGCTTTACCAGCCCTGACAGACAAAGCAGGTGGTTTTAAGTGTTTCTGAGGTAAAAATTGGGTAACCATTGACCTCTAGAAAATGCCCATCTGATACATAACTACCTCACTGCTATGCTCTTTACAATGTGGTTGCAGTCTTTAGGTATGCTTTGTGACTCTGGATACTCTCCAGCCTAGTAGAGGCAGTGATGGCTCAAAACCATCCAAGTCTCCATAACACACTCCTTTTATCTGCTCTGTACAGTACTTTCTTTACAAAAAGGTACATGAGGTCAAGAGGTTTTTCATGCTCCATGTGGCAGATAGCAATGATTGGACCAGATAAGAGAAACTATTTGCATGGAAGAGGTAAACTAGATAAGGCTTCTGCAGATAAAGGCTCACCCGGCTCAGCTGGATACGAGTAAACTTCCAGCCTCTTCCCAAGGCTCTGTCAGGGCAGCCTGGTTCAAACCTGATGTGATAGATGCTGCGGACTCATGGTGTATTCACAGAATGTTGTGTGAGCTTGATATGTGTGATTTGTATCTTTATGAGTTTGTTAGCAACTGTATACCTACCTAGATGTGTGAGATAAAGGAGCAGTTTGTGCCAAAACTCTGGGTGGTGAAGGGTAATTGATGCACATCTTCAGTGCCTGAACACCACCCACAGCAGTCATTGGGAAACTGCAGGCCCCCATCTCAAGAAATGTGCAGAGTCTCATCTCACTCAAAGTTCTTGTCAGATAGAAGTCCTGAAGCTTATAGCACTGGGACTGAGCAAAACCTGTCAACCAGGGAGCGACAGGCACCAGGTTGCAGCTGGAGGATGGGCTCCGAGAGGAGCTGCAGAAGAGCCCTGAGCTACCTGATTTCCCAGGAATGTGGCAGCCCAGGCATGGGCTCTGGAAGAAAGGTCATCTTTTAAATACAAGCAGAACAGGTACAACACAGTTCCTTGGGCAACATGATGTCAGGCTCCCCAAACTCCCAGTACTTCCTAGGAATATACACTCAAAAGGCTGTGAAGATGATCAGAGGGCTGGAGCACCTCTCCTATGAAGGCAGGCTGAGGGAGCTGGAGTTGTTCATCTTGGAGAAGACAAGACTCTGGGGACACCTTATAGCAACTTTCCAGTACCTAAAGGGGGCCTGCAGGAAAGCTGGGGAGGGACTTTTTTCAAGGGCATGTAGTGATAGGACAAGGGGTAATGGCTTTAAAATGAAAGAGATTTAGATTGGATACATATATATATTCCATTTTCAGAGGATTGTGATCAGTGGCTCAGAGTCCAGTTGGAGACCTGTAGCTAGTGGTGTTCCTCAGGGGTCAGTACTGGGTCCAGTCTTATTCAACATCCTCATCAGTGATCTGGATGAAGGGATAGAGTGCACCTTCAGCAAGTTTGCTGATGGTACAAAACTGGAAGGAGAAGCTTATAAACCAGAAGACTGTGCTGCCATTCAGCTAGATCTGGACAGACTGAAGAGTTGGGCAAAGGGGAACATAACAAAGTTCAACAAGGATAAATGTAGAGTCCTCGGGGAGGAGTAACACCACGCACCGGTACAGGTTAGGGGTTGACCTGCTGGAAAGCAGCTCTGTGGAGAAGGACCTTGGCATCCTGGTGGACAATAAGTTATCCATGGGACAGCAATGTGCCCTTGAGCTCGAGAAGGTCAATGGACTGGGGTCCATAAAAAAGAGTGTGTCTAGCAGGTTGAGGGAGGTTCTCTTCCCCCTCTACTTTTCCCTAGTGAGATCACATCTGGAGTATTATGTCCAGTTCTGAGCTCCCCAGGTCAAGAGAGACAGAGAAATACTAGAGGGAGCCCAATGGAGAACTATGAAAAAAATTAAAGGACTGGAACACCTCCCTTATGTGGAAAGGCTGGGAGCCCTGGCCCTGTTTAC
>JANIJG010001376.1:0-16449 GCA_024611175.1 Megaceryle torquata | reverse complement strand
TTTTTTCCCCCCTCCTTTTTTTTTCCTTTTTCATACCAGTGATTTTTATCAGCCTGGACAGCTCAACCTTACACATCCACATCGCTTCCTTAGTGTAAACACCTTAAAATAAGTTCGGTCCACTGATAATAATTACAGTCAACTCTAGTTGCCTTCTCGGGCTCTCAGCTGGATGCTGGGATGCCTCCAGAGATCAGATGATGTCAACACTTTGGCTGCAATGACACACGAGTTACTCTGGCAGCATTGCCCACTATAGCTGGCCCCCTACTCTCTACCTTCTCATCTTCACTCCTGTGTTCATGCAGAAAACTAACCTGGAATAAAAAAATCCTACCTGGAAAACATACTCCCCCCATATAGTATCATTCCCAAATGGAATAGCTCGTGATCAGATTCACTGAGTGGCCACAGCAAGGGCAGGATCTGTGTGGGGAGCAGGGCACAAGCCGAGTGCTTGTCTAAGCAACTCAGTCCCTGAAGGTGCAATCAAAACTTCACTGGACATCAGAAGGGCTGGAAGGATGCCCCCAGCAGCCCATGGAATAACACCTCTGCTGCCCTGAGGAAAAAAGGAATTTGTAAATAACATGCTCCAAAACATTCCTGGTTTTACTCATTGTGTAAAGGGAGAAATGTAATTTTTTGCAAAAGAGAAAAAGGTTGAATGTGAATAGTGTGAATGGCAGCAATAAAGCACCATTTCTGGCAAAAGAGGTTTGAAAAATAAATCAGTGTAAGGAAAATAATCACCACAAATAACTATACTTTTTAAATAAGCATATACTTTTTACAGCATTTAGGACACAGTTTCCAAATGGAGGAAAAAAAAAAAGTTTTAAAAATGTATTATTATTTAATTTTTTACTTGTTTTTATTACTTTTTTTTTTTTATTGTTTTATATTTTTCTTTTACACAAATACCTCAATATAATTTTGGGGACTTTAAAACTTATTAAACATACTAGAAACATCATAAATCATGACATCTATGTATTGTAAGAGATGATAAATAATATTTTATATTTAACCCACTCACAAAAGAGTAAATGACTGATCAAGTGAGGGGTTTTTTTTATTTTTATTTCAGTCAATTTTAATGACAAATACTTGATTTAAGCATAAGCAATAATTTTTTTTTCAAGACAAAACTATTATTATATGTTGGAAATATAGCTTAAATAATATGCCTAGAGAGTCCTATCTTCTTCTTAGTATACCAGAGGTGAAACAGCCATTTCTTTGGTTTGATCTATTTTTTAAAGGAAAGCATGCAGTTAATTTTAGTAGAAAATTAATACAACTTGCTTTAACTTGCTGGTCTCCCTACATGCAGGGCAAACAGATTAAAATTCTACTTTCCAATGAACTACCCATTCATTTATTAGCAGGAAAAGGAACACAGCTTTTGCCTTGCAATCATATACTGAAGATCTTGAATGCATGTGACAAGTGAAGCTTTATCTGGCACTGCAGTACAGAAAAATCCATGATTACTTTAACTGTGTTGGTTACATGCACTGCTGTTACTCTAACTTTGTCTGCTTGGAAGTAGCAAAATTTCTCTTGCACTACACTGAACCTCCTACTAAAGAAAGCAAGGGTTCTCATGAAATAAGCTAATTGAGAGCCACGTGGCCCTTCAGAGGTGACAATCCTAATTTCTTTTATTATAATCAAATTACCAGAGTCAAAATAGCAAAATTCCTACTCCAGCACCCCATGCCATTCCATGACACAAATAAAACCAAAACTAAGTTTCTGTGGACATTTTATAGGCTTTTAGTTTGAACACTGTCTAACATACGCTACACACACACACACACACAAATCTATATTAAAAAAAGAGGAAAAGAAGCATTTCAGAAAGTTATAGTTCTTGAATGCAGTGTTGATTAAAAAAAAAAAAAAGAAAAAAAATCACAGAAATACGAGTTCTGGACACAACAATTAAAGATCTGTATCATCTTGAGCAGTGCATGCTGAGCTACAGTATTCATCCTGCAGCTCGAAACAAACAAACAAACAAATAAAATAAAATCTCATTATTTAAGAGAAAGCAATGAAAGAAAAAAAGTTGTCAAAAAAACCCAAACAACCCCACTGCTCAAGAGCACCACCACACAACATAGTTCCCCAAACACTTCTCAGCAGACAATTTTTTTCTAAAAGCAATCAAGTATACCAGCTGCTCTTATTCTTCTGTAATTCATTAAGTCCTGCAGCTATTTGAGGAAAGCAGGGACTTGGGTATTAGGCTACCGAGTGCACATCACACCACTGAGGACAAGACAACCTGAGTGCAGGCCTTAGCAGACGAGACACACAGGACTCAACAGTCAAGGAATTCATAACAGTATCTGGTTTTTTACAAACAGCATCTCTATTTCAGCTCTCTCATTTTTATGGGTTTATGTAGTTATCTGGCTGAGGAAACACTACCAGGACTACACAGAATGACCAAACTTTCTCCACAGCTGGTATAGCAGTAAACTACAAAACGTCAGGAGAAGGCAGCACTTGGTGTTACAGGTGGTGAGGGAACTGCCCCTCGGCACCACTGCAGACACAGGGAGCAGCAGCAGTGTTCCTAGGAAGACCTACAGGGTTGACAACCCCAAAGGCTGCTGTGTAAACTAAATGACTGGTAGCTACGCCGACTGGAGGACTTAGTTAACTGGGGCAGAATTAAATTAAAACCAGGAGGATTACAGTATTTCATGTTGCTGAAACCTAAGATGACCGGGCATCTAGGGAGAACTGCCATATTTATCCAAGAAGCTGAGAGAGAAAGAATGGTTCATTCAGGGTTAAATGCCATAGATAGCATCAAAGGTGAATACAGCATGAAAGGATAGAGGAAAAAAAAACCAACAACAAAACAAACCTTGGTGAAACAAACAAGTTAGAAGGAGAATCTTAAATAAGAAGCTACGAATACTGTAGTTTTCATTGGTGAATTCTTTATAACCAGGTCAGAGCGAGCAGTGTGTGATACAGAAAAAAATAAAAGTCAAGTCATTTACAAGGAGCTTGATGGATCACTTCAAGGCAGCTTTTGATTTTTTTGAAAAAAAATGTTTGGAAAACCAGAACATCTGTCACAGAACATAAATATGATGAGGTAAAAGTGCAGGTAACATAGACAAGTCATTGCAAAAAAGGAGACTTGTCCTTTATGCTTCACTATTCAAACACTTCTTTTTTATAAGTAAAAGTAATCAATAAGACAAATGAAGAAAGTGAAGTTTCTGTGCAAGCCTCAAGAGCAACATAAAAAGAAGTTATACAGTGCTTGGCCATTGTAAATAATCAAGATAAAGGTAACGTGACTTGAGTGGCATCGTACTGGCTGAGAAAAGGAGGTTTGCTATAAACAGCCCAATTTGCTGTAACAAATTAGTATTTGCTTTGGACAGCTGATGTTGATGATCCAAAAAGTCTGCTGCCTCCCTTGAGGGTCCTTTGAGGTTACCCACCAATCCCACCACCTGGGGACAAGAGCAGACCCAGAGCGATAGGTCTTCTCTCCTCCTGAAGCCTCCACATGACATCATGGCTTTGACTCCTCCTTAAGACAATCAGGCCTGACTGACTTATTTCAGTTCAACACCAAAAAACATCAGTTGACTGAAACCAAAAATGTGACCAAAAGTCTCCCATCACAGTTCCACAGCTGAAATCTGGCATCATCTCCAAACTTTCTCTAGACCTCATAGAATTAAAAGCAAAATAATAAAGCTTCTGTAATACTCAAAGTGTACTCAGCTCCCTTTAACTTTCAGGGGTCCTAAAATTTGTGCAAACCAAAAAACCACATTCTTCAAATGTCTGAAAAAACAGTGAATAGGAAGGTGCACTGTCACAGCAAGTGTTTTAGCATCAAACTAAAGAAACAATATCTTAACCAATTAACTGTATCAAAATGCAATGGGATCTCAAAAGGTAAAGTTACATTAAAAAAAAAAAAACAAACATGGAAACATTCAAAGTAGAAAAACCAGGCACACAATGTAAAACAAAGTTAAATTGGATGTGACTCTCCCACTATAGCTGGATTTTTTTCTTGAGATGACAAGCGAGACTCCCAACAGTTCGCTGCAGCTAAATGTTTTATCCTGAAAGCCCACACTCAATGCCTCCTGGCTGGATACCGATCCATGCCTTCACCTCCTGGCTACAATGGGAATAAAGGAATTGTGTGGCACATCTTTTTTCCTCTGAGAGGAAATACTGTCCTTCCAAAAAGCAAAACAAAACAGTCAGTGTTGCGTCCCTCAGCTCCCTGCCAGAGGCACAGGTTCTCATATATACTCTCCAGTGTGAATTCCTGAAATATGACATTAGTCCTGCACAGTGATCTGCCCAAATGCATCATTACAGGATACCATCTGTATGTGCCCAGTCCAAAGACTTGTTAAAGAACATGCAGATGCAGTTTGTAGTGAGCAAAACAAAAACTAAGTATCAAAGCACATTCTGTGACAGCCATCATCAAAACCCCAGACGCTGATAAACAGGGCATTAAGGTTTCTGGCAATTTTCTCAAGAAAGGGAGCAGGTTATGGCCAGCTGTTTGAGCCTCAACAACAGACAAACGTGCAGACACTCGTCCATCCTCCAGTAACAGTTGGTACCACTGGGAGGTCAGCCCGACTCCATTGTTTTTACAGCAATTTGCATTTTATTTTCCATAATGCTTTTTAATTTCACTTTTTCAATTATTACTCTCAGGCAATTGCTTTAATTATCTGTTAGTCCACAAGGAACGAGGTTTTCCTCTGGCGGGGAGAGGGGCTGCATCAGACCGCATTAACACTGACGAGCCTCTCCACAGGCAAGAGCGGGGCTGCCTCGCCAGCCTTGGCAGCCCGAGTGGGACGGCGGTTAGCCAGCACCCACAGCTATTGCTGACAGATTGGCCTGCTCGCCACCGCTCTGATGGCAATCTGCACAGGATTACCAGGCGCCTATTAAACTTTTAAATGCATGCGGTACCCCCGCCCCCTTTGAATTTCAGCTTCGCCAAAGCAAATGGTATCGCCGCAGACCGTGGCAAAACACAGCCGACTGCAAAGCCAGAACAAGCCGCTTTCCCTAATCCAATGCTGTGTTAATGCAAAGCTCAGCAATGATGGATGGACTCATTAGTGGTGCAGTTACCGCCATCAGAACCAGGTGCCAAGACATATGGTTTAACAGATGTTCTAGCAAAAAGCTCTATTCTCCGCACCGCGCGAGTGTCCAGTTAAACCGGACAGCGATAAGACACTGAAAATCGTATTGGGCTTCTGGGAGCCACAATTGTTCCCAGCTCAGGAAGCTGTTAAATGCAGCCCGATTATGCAAAAAACCCTATTGCTCTGATATCCCAATTAGATCCGCAGAACAAATGCTGGACAATACGTACGCTGCTTTCTGGAGTCTTTGTGTACCCAAATGTTATTTATTCTATTCAGTCAATCCTATTTCTCCACTGTCTTAGGGAAGAAATGAAGCTTAAAACCATGCAAGCAATCTCCAAATCAAATGGGCAGAAACCCCCACCCCACATTTTCATGTTCACAATGCCCTGTGTGAGCTATTCTTTCAAGTGTTTAATACTTTACACAGGTCCATCCTGAGGACAAGATTAATGTGCAGAAGCCACTTGCTTGCAAGGTTATTTATTGACATAACTCCACTGGAATGCATGGCATTTCACAGGGGGAAAAAAGAGAATTAAAAGGGGGTCCTATTTATACTGATGTTGCAAATCAATGTGCACAAAGCAGCGAGGTGCATCACATGCTAACAAACGAAAAAATCCTTACTCTTGAAGTTTGTTTTCAAAGAAAGATTCATAGGCTTTAGAAAAACTAAAATCAGCAGAAGTAGGCTGTTACACTTGTTATATTCAATCTTTTAAGATTACAAAAACACGCACTTATGTTCACCTCCTACGGGAAAGAATTGTTCAGCTAGAAATTCTGCTATCTCCTTATAAGACAGAGCATATCAAAGCATAACAGGTGGAAAAGCCAGGTTACCACCTTGGATTTAGGAGTCCTATAACACAATCCAACTGCTTCAGTTTAGACATTGACACCATATTATAGATGTTGGTGTGTGACATGTCACAGTGGAAATTTTAAGAGGAGGGGGGAAGCACTGAGGAAAAAACCCAACAACACAGCACTCCACTCAGAAGCGGATGGCAGGCAAAAAAAAGGATAACACACACCAAGATTAGATGTATTTCAGGAACAATATCAGTGTTCACTTTAAACAAAAACTACGGATGTGGAAATTCTTTCAGAATTTGCTAATAATTGCAGGCCATAAAGAGATCTTTCAGCTCAAAATCATAATAGATTCAAAAGTAGATTAGGTTTAAAAGGTGAAAACCAAAAATTTAGGAGCAGCATTTCTGTCCTGTTCCCACACCTACTATTCACAGTGTCACAAAAGATGTATTTCAGATCACCTTGTTCAACCAGTTAAAATCTCTTTGTGCAAATATTTGTTTTCTATTAATGCAACTGCAACTTTTCAAGACTTCTGTTATCTTCACTGATGATCTTTCAGTGACAGGACTCTGATTGTCCTGGATGGACTCTGCTCCAGTGGGGCTGCAAAATGCAGGCTTGGGAGGTAAGGGCTATGAGAGGGGATAAGAGACCAGATACAAACTAAAACCAAACAAACCGAGCAGAATCTGCATCCCAGAAAGTCAGGAGAAGTTCAATTCAATGTTAATTCCTATTTGTCTGAAACATTTACAGACATATGTTTATAGAAAATGGAGCTGATAAAAAGACTGTCATCACAGCAGTAAGCACACAGGAAACAATGTATTGAAATGCTGTGCCTATTTTTAATCCATTTTTATTTTCAGACACACAAAGGTATGAGCATTTAATTATGTACACAATGAGAAAAACATAAGCAAGGAAATGTGCACGCACGTTGATCATATGATCAAGGCTTCTTCACAACAGCTACAAAAAATTAAAGTTTACCCAGGACACTACCATTAGACCATCCCAAAGAGGGATGAGGAGGCCAAATCTGAGACTGTGAGGGCTCAGACCAAGCCTGGCTGAAGCAGCTGTGGGACTACTTGTCTCTGAACGCAGAGTAGGGTAGCTGCTGCTTTTTCCTGCTGTGAATTTACTTCAGTCCTCCTCCAAAACAGAGGGCTGGGAGATAAAGAACACTGGTGGAGTCTGTAACAAAATCTATGTCTGCACATCTCTATTACCTTAGTGAAAGAAAATGAGATCTTAAATGCAAAAAAAAAGCCCAAATTGCACCTTGGATCTTTCCTTATCAGAGAATGTGTTTTAATAGCAAACCGTTTGCTGCTTTTTCTTTGGTTGTTTTTTTTTTTTCCCAAAGAAATATCTTTCAATAAGGACATAACCAAAAGCTATTTTCTCTAACACAGTGTAGTTGGAAAGTGTCTTCTTCCCCATTCTGCTCCCCCTTCATTTTTCATTTTTTTTGCACTTTTTTTTTTTTTTTTTTTTTTCAATGGCCTTTCTTGTTATGAGAAAAATACATTCCTGGAATGTTTCAGCTCAGGGCTCTCAAAAACAATTACTTAGGCATTTGATTTGATCTGCTGGTTCTTCCTTTCTGTGTATTCAGGCTTTATGAATCTCTGGTTCGGTCAAAGGTTAAAGTGAACCTTTTTCAAGTCACACCCCAGAGCCTCATGAGACCCATATATATCCACTCCCAGTTTTAAGAAAAAGGATTAAATTCTTTATCAAGCTGCACACAACAGAAGTAACTTGCTATGTTATCTAAAGAAGAGAATTCAGAGAGGGAAAGTTGCCGATTCATGCTTATGTCAGGGGAGTAGGATGGATGGGTGGAATGAAGACAGTGAGGAAAAAAAATGGGTCACCTTTAAATTGGTTAAAAGTTGTCACTGTTTAAGGGAAAACAAGAAGGGGAACAGAAGTTCAAGTATATAATTTTAGTAGCAAGGTATCTTCAAGGATATCGAGGCACTTCATAAGCACAAGCAAGCACAGTTACAATCTCAAAGGTATCTTATCTTTCACACTGTGAGAAATTACCACATCTGTGATCCACAGACATATTAAAAAAACCAACACATAAAACCACCCATGAAGTATATGGAGGGACAAAACATATGTTTTCTAAGTTGTTCTGGCTGCTAACTGGGCTTCTCAGGGGAGTGAAAGTTAGAAAGGATAATCTGTCAAGAGTTGTCTGACTCAAGGAGTGAGTGATCGGGAAGATTTCCAGCCGGCTGTCTGCATCGGACCTTTCTGACCCATGATCAACTGAAAGTAGTGCTTCAGAGGTTTGCAGGTATGCTCCCATTGCTATAGTCCTGCCTTTGAAATAGGAAGATCAAGCTCAGTTTCATTTTGTGTGCTTTGCTTTGTGTGCTCTGTTTGGCAAGTCTCTGATATCCAACTCCTCTTCCTCGGTGAATGGTTGCTTAATTTAAGCAAGTTACTACTCAAAGACATGCAGTAAAAATCACTCTTACTGCTGTGATACCTTTTCACTAAAGGCAATGCAATTCCTGCTAGATTTGTCCTCCTCTTTTAACGTTGTGACCAATTTGTCAATTAATACTTTTTGCATTTGCATTTTTTTCTAAACTCATTCCCTCTTTAAAAACAAACTCTCTAAAATTTTAAGTTTATCACATGCAACTGTTACACATGGCTTGTCAGGTCCACACTCTATTAAGAGAAAAATCAAACAGATTGAAGTGATTATAGTTCATTTCAAAGCACAATTCTTGCCAAAAATTAGATATTTTGAAGTTCTGATTATAGTTAATTTCAAAGTACAATGTTTCCCCGGAAGTATCTACTTTACAGTTCTGAAAATATACAGATACACACATCTAAACCAAATGGAGTTTTAAAGGGAAACATTTCTAAAGGAGTGGTGGTGCTTACGGTCTACGTATAAATTATGTGTGTACACATAACAGTACACACAACTGAAGTGATTTTTTTAATCCTTATGAAGTGGGAAAAATTAACTTTTTAATGAGCCACTGTGAAAATTTGCATTCTTCTACTTAACCGGTGGTCTTAATTCTACTTAAACTCATCCTGACAACACGAAGAAAAGCAGTTGTTTTGGGGGGATGGTGGTGTTTGTTTCTCCTTTTTTCTTGTTTTTTTGGTAAGAAGGGATTTTTTTTTTTTTTTTATTTTAGCCATCTCTTAGAATCTAACATATACTTCTCACAAGGCAGCTCATTCTGGAGGTCATTTCTAAACATGTGGAGGAAAAGGTTATCAGAAGTAGTCAGCAAGAATTCAACGAGGGGAAACCATGCTTAACCAATCTGTTAGCCTTCTGTGATGGTGTGACTAGCTGGGTAGATGAAGTGAGAGCAGTGGATGTTGTCCACCTTAACTTCATCAAGAGTTTTGACACTGTCTCCCATAACATCCTCATAAGGAAGCTTAGAAAGTGTTGGTTAGATGAGTGGTCAGAGAAGTGGACTGAGAACTGGCTGAATGACAAAGTTCAGAGGGTTGTGATCAGCAATGTATAGTCTAGTTGGAGGCCTGCAGCCAGTGGTCTCCAGGGATCAGTACTGGGCTGTCTTGTTCAACATATTCATCAGTGGCCTGGATGAAAAGACAGAAATTCAAAAACAAAATACAGAAATACAAAACTAAGAGGAGTGGCTGACACACCAGAAGGCTGTGCTGCCCTTCAGCAAGACCTGGACAGACAGAAGAGTTGGGCCAGAGGCATACAGAGTCCTGCACCTAGGGAAGAATAACCCCATGCATCAGGTTAGGGGTTGACCTGCTGGATAGCAGCTCTGTGGAGAAGCACCTGGGAGTCCTGGTGGACAAGAGGGTAACCATGAGCCAGCAGTGTGCTCTTGTGGCCAAGAAGGCCAGTGGTATGCTGGGGTGCATTAAATGTGGTCAGCAGGTCAAGGGAAGTTCTCCTTCCTCTCTACTCTGCCCTAGTAAAGCCACATCTAGGGTATTGTGTCCAGTTCTGGGCTCCCCAGTTCAAGAGAGATGGGGAATTACTAGAGAGAGTCCAGCAGAGTGCTACAAAGATGATCAGGGGACTGGAACAGCTCTCTTATGAGGAAAGGCTGAGAGACCTGTGTCTGTTTAGCCTCGAGAAGGGAAGACTAGAGGGGACCTTGTCAATGGTTATAAATATCTGAAGGGTGGGTGTCAAGAAGATGGGGCCACTCTTTCCATGGGTGCCCTGTGATAAAACAATGGACACAGACTGGAACACAAGAAGTTCCCTCTGAACATAAGGAGAAACTTTATTATGAGGGTGACAGATGTCTGGAACAGGCTGCCCAGAGAGGTTGTGGAGTCTCCTTCTCTAGAGACTTTCAAACCCCACCTGGACGCATTCCTGTGCAACTTGATCTAGATGTGCCTCTAGATGTGGACTGCATGATCTCCAGAGATCCCTTCCATCCCCTACCATTTGGTGGTTCTGTGTGATGGTGTAAACCGCACAAAGATAAAAGTGGAAGCCCCTTCTGTTGCGGAGACAGAGAAAAAGGACATGCAATAGTCCTTTTCTGTTGTGCCATTAAATATGCTGCTGAGTAAAATTGATATGCACACAGAAGTACAGTCACATCCCTCCAGCCACCAGTTTGGACAAAAAATTAGTTGTAATTTATATGATAAAATAATCCTGAAAATTTATGACAGCTGTGTTACCTCTGTGTTTTACTAGATCCCAAATGCCAATTATCTGCATTTAATGATAATAAATGTTGATAGAGCAGCGGATTTACAAGGAGAAAAGGCCCACAATGCTTAAAGACCAACCCTCCTCCACAGTCCACACCAGTTGTTCTGATTTTTAATCCAAGCTTTTTAATGTTACAGAATTGATTACAAATTTCTCCAGTTAACAGAAATATAATTGTATTTAAACTAAATATTTCACATGCAGACAAGGAAAAAAAAAAGCTTAGGAATTTAAATATTTCACCACCAGAAAGCAGCTTGTCCCCTAGCCAAATAGACTTGCATGAGTTGGCCTTACCTGGAGCCATAACTTGTTATTCACTGCATCTCTCCCCGTAGCAATGCATTGAAATGTAGCATTCTGCCCTGCATTGACCTCTACATCCCCCAGCCTCAAGAAATGTGGAGATTTATCTGCAGAGAGGGAAAACGAAAATTACAAATAACGCTTATTGCTAAAAAAGGAGCCAGCAGCATTATTGTCTCCCTGAAGATGAATATTATAACAACCTTTGGCTAAAGAACAGAAACAGGAAAGAGAAAATTATTTGTTTCATCTTGGTTTGAAAAGAAAGAATGATTTCAGTCCTTCTCCTTCTCCCCTGGTGATGCTACAAACTTTATGTTATACATGAATTACAATAAAGTCTTTTAAAAATCAAAGCCAAGAGAAGGGACATCAAATGCCAAAATGTCAGCAGCACTTCACAAAAATTATCCCAAACACTTTCAATTGTAGGAAAACCATCATATTGAGAAAAATCCAATTAGCAGGATACTGCTCAGGCAAATAGAAAGATACTATTCAGATGTTTTGCAATGGAACTCAGAGCTCTGCTGTTTTACTAAATGAAATAATTTGTGCCATTGAATATAGTGTTCCAGGAGGTGACAAATATATTTCCCATGCTGACAAACCTCCTAGGAAAACTCAGTGGCGTAACCACCTGAAGGATTCATTAGACAAGAAAGGTAACAGACACAATTGAGGAATGGGTGTATTACACAGCTCTTGCCCATTCTTTTCTCAAGAACTACTGACAAAAACAGTAGCTGAACTGTGATTTCTTTGCTTACTGAAAAAAAAAACCCAAAAAACAAACAACCAAAACAAAACAACAACAACAAAAAAAAAAAACACAAAAAACCAACCAAAACAAAAAACAATCAAATAAAAAACCAAAACAAAACAAAAAAACCCACCCAAAACCAACCAAACAAAAAAACCCCACACCACCCAACAGAAAAAAACCCACCACACAGGAGAAAGCAGTAAATTGGAACATAAAGGGTTTAAGCATGGGGAACAAAAAGAGCTTATCTGAATACTGTATCATGCTGATAATTGGCCATTATGGCTGTATCCAAATGCCTTTTGTTTTGGCACTTATATAAAAACAAACCAAAAACCCACAAAGGAGAAGGAAAAAAACCCCAAAAGAATAAAACAAGGAGGAAAAAAAACAAATATCACATACTGAATCCTATCAGAGCTTTGCCAAGTACAGACATCAAAGAGCTGGGCTGGCTGAAATATAAAGAGGTAACTTGCTCAAATACCCTGTAAAGCTTGGTAGCCCCTGAGAACTTCAGTCTTAACAGGTTTGGGCTACAAGAAAAACTTCGAGGCTGCCAATGCAACTTTATTATTTGGCATCGTGTTGTAAATCTGGGGGAAGGGTTTGTTAATTTCAAAAAGCAATTTAATTATCAGCCATGAGGTACATCACAATGGAATTAAATGCAGAAATACATTTGGTATAGACAGTGACAAGAGCCCACAATAATAATTTCTACCTCACAACCTTTTATTTGTAGAATATTCTCATTATTGAAACTTGTGTTTGCGTGTGTGTAATTCTTGCCCGGCATTAAGCAGGGAAAGGGAAACACAAATGCCTAAAGTCTGTCCACAAAAACAAGCAACAAAAATCAATCCCTCAGTAGTTCAGTAGCCAGAAGCCGGTTTTTTTAAGGAAAAAAAAAATAAATAAAATTAGTTGTGTTCTTTAGAAACAAAAAGAAATAGAACAAGGGAATGAAACCAGATAAACCTCCCACATGCATCTGTCAATTCAGTTTTCTGTAATCAGTGAGTTTACACATTAACTTTAAAACCCATTTTGATTATGCACACCGACTATGGTGTGACTAAAAAGACAGCGAAGAATTTCTGCTTTTGTATTCCTGTGTACTTTTGTTTCTGGCACAGAAAGATTTTACCCAGGTAAAACACTATTGCAACACTAAATTTTCCTCTGGAAGCTGCAACAAAAATACAATTGAAAGAACAAAGAACATCAGTGATCAAGTGATGAAAACTCAGCAGTCTACAGCAATATCAAATATGTCCTGAAAAGACAGAGAAAAATGCAGCTCTTAATCATTACTTACCACAAGGGTAACTCAGAACCTGGATGTCATCAATGGCAATGTAGCCATTTCTCCCATCTGAGACTTCAGCTTCAAATATTACCTGTCAAAATGAAAGAAAAAATGTTTACAACACTCATTTCTACAGAATTCCCACAGTGGCAAGAGTGTAGATACAAGACACATTGCCTTTTTCATTTAGTTGAAGTTCCTACAAGGTTTGACAACTGAATGGAATATACATTACTTAATGTATTGCAGTTCCATACCCATTCATATACAAGACTTGCTTTGGATTTGCAGCTTATGGCACTCCAGAAAAGCATGTTTATTACCTCAATTAACAGCACACTCCTTTCCCTCCACTAAATGTATAACCATGATTCAATTCTGAAAAACACTATTACTTTGAGACAGGTTCAACAGCACAGCACACAACTGATTGACCAATTTTAACAAAATTTATACTCTTGTTGGGGGGTCACAGTGTAGTATACAGTCTCCTGCAACCTTCTGTAGCATAATTGCACAGGAAAACACACAGCAGCACAGAAATAGTGCAGCACTCCCCAGTGGCAATGAAAAGAACAGCTGTAGAATGAGATTTATGTAGTAGTCGTTAACTTTATTCACTCTTGCAAGGTAATGTGGAAATTGCTGTGCACGAAGGAAAAGAAGAGATTGTCTTCACATCCACCTTCCTGTCCCATCCCAAATGGGCAGTAACAACAAAGAATTGCTCTTGGACTGCCCCAGAGCACGGGAATGTCTTTTGCTACAGATGTAACAATAAAACACCAACTGACCCAAACACATTGATTGGCAAGATCCCTTGTATGGACCAAAAAAAAAAAAAAAAGTGGTGAAAGTAAGAGGAAAATTAATTAAGGCAAAAAATAAAGGACGAAGCATGACTATCTGGTTCACATGATACAAGAAAATGCTGCAGTCATTGACTGCCCAAAGAAAGTCTTTGTTGGAGTCTTCTGTGCGAGACGAGATTAGAACAATTTATCTGCTCTATACATTATCTTTTAAAAGGAGGTTTCAGAATACTCATGGTTGGAAAGGACCTCCTAGATCATCTGGTCCAACCATACCCATAACAAAAAAACCCACCTAAAAATCCCCCCCAAATGCCTAAACACCCTGACCAAACACGACTTCAAAAACACAAAATAACCCCTTACATGCCTGCCACTAGAGCATGTCCTGAAGCACCAGGTTACATCTCTCATTCTTGGGGACAATGTGAGGGAGCAGCAATAGCAATGGATTAACAACCCAACCTACCCTGCAAGAAAGTGGGAGAATGCTATGCCCATCAATCACCTTTCTCAGATCTTCTTACTGGGAGATGTGCACAGCACCTTGTTAGGAGGTGATGACTGCTGCATTCCTCAGTCTCAAGAGAGTCCTGGGGGCAAGCAGTTCCCAACTGCCTTTGGAGCTCCTTCTGGACCTCTCATTCACAAAAGCTATCCTCTTCATCAAGATACCTGGCATTACACAACTTGGCTCAGCATGCTGCATCAGGAACACTTCTGTGTGGTTATGCTCCACTCACTTCCCCATCCTCACATCCCACCCAGACATGAAGTGTAATTGATCTTCCCACCAAAGGAGGCAGGAACCCCAGGTGGCCTCTTTGTACTCAGAACTAATTCCACAACCTCGGGGCGGGGAGGGAGGTGGGAATAAGGAAAACTTCAACTGAAAGATGGATATATTATGTGGTTGGCAGCGTTCCCCAACTTCTGCTCTGACTGCAGAAAAGGAAGCCTGTGGGGCATGTACACTTTGACAGGACCAGGCTACAGTCCCTCTTCCAGCTGCTCCAAATTCTCTTGCTGAGGTTCTGGCTGCACTTCTCTCACTTTTGCTTTTTTATTTACACCCACTATACTTAAGTTACAGAAATCACTTCTTTTGCTGACACCTCCTCTTGCTTTGGCCAACAACAGCTTGGTGGAAGGGAGTTTAGTGTCCAGGGGTCCTACTTTCACTCCCTGCTCTCTGACCAGACCACTGTTTGAAAGTGTCCACTAGCTCCTCAGGCATCTTCAGAGATCTGGCACTTGTCCTCATTAAGGAACATCCACATGAAGATCTTCAATTCTTTAACAGCTACACTTAGATCAATTTTATTTTATTTTATTTTTTAAATAGTTGTATGGTGTGGAAGACAAACAGTAAGAAACAAACAACATATTTAAAGCCATTCTGACAAACCAATTTCTTTGTATCACAGTACAGTTCTTCCACATACACAAATAAGAACTTTGAGCATCAGTGCTGAACACTGGACTAAATTTACACCTAGCTCTGACCTTGGTTTTAATTCATTGCTTTGGAAGTAACTTAGAACCAGCTCCCAGGGAAGCCTGGCCTCATGTAGATGTGTCCTTCCCCTGTATGTTGATACCTTCCTACACTGGGGGCAGAGGGGAGAAGGTTACTTTTCTTGGGACAGAGCTGGGTATGAGTTTACTTGGTAGTTTTCTACCTATTCCAGATTATTTTAATTAATGCCCACCCTCCAAGAGTAGGAAGCTATGAAGAGAAGAGAATTTCACATGAAAGAGTAAGATTAAGGCATGGAGATGCACAAAAAGAAAACAAAGCACAAAGCAAAAAACATGAATATGAAAATGCAAGAAGCCTACAAAATGTTATAGGGTGTAATGTTTATGAGATAAGTAAAGCAAAAATAAAGTGATTACAAAGACAGAGATATTAGAGAGATGAGATTTCCTATATACATGCTAAATTAATTTTTATTTACATTCATAATTGGTATAAAACCAGCTAGGAATCATTTATAACTATAAACACTATATAGCAAAAGGTACAGCTCGGTTCAAAAATTCTCATCAGGCTTTAATTTTATAACATCTGTTCACAGTTAAAACAGGAAAAGGAAAAATGGAATTATATATATAGGTGAAAACAGCAATTTAAATTGCCAACAAATCAGACCAAAACCTGAGGTAGTTCTTTTCCTCACATACACACACAGAGAGTACTTGAGAAAAACCAGACCATGAAGCCATTCCTTGCAGCACAGAAGGTTTATCCTAATAAGACACCAGTGCTTTGGGAGACAATTCAGCAGTTAGGCTGAACTGCTGTTCAGTTTACAGTCCTAGAAAGTAGGATTTAAACACTTTTCATTTTAGCTGAAAAATAATTCAGATTATGACTCTAGCCAGAAAACATTAGTTGCCTGTGCAACTATAAATGTCCTTCCATGTATTACAATTTAATTGAATGTTCATCTAGTGCACTTCTGAGAGATGCTTCCCTCCTTTAGTAGAAAGGAAGGAATGTTTGGGGGGGG
>JANIJG010001375.1:0-10416 GCA_024611175.1 Megaceryle torquata | reverse complement strand
GTGTCGTTGAGGAAAAGGACGGCGTGTTGTGCCACCCGACCACGACTCCCGTCTGTCTTCTGTGGGGGGTGGGTGGGGGGGGGGGGGGGGGGGGTGCGGAAGTCCCTGTTTTTCTCACCTGATGAACTTACAAGGTGCCTTGTGGAGCACACTCTGAGGTGCTGCACCCTCCTCTGCAGCCTCTGGGGAGGGAGGAGAGCAGAGGAAGGAATATCCCTCAGACCTTCCCAAAACAAAAATTCACTGAGGTGATTTACAAAAAAAAAAAGCTTTTTACATTCTGTAAAGAGAATGAGTAACTGGGAGATGAACAGCCTGGAGGTGCTGGTGAAATGGGAAGGGAGTTAGGGGGAAATGAGCAGATGGAAGGTGAGAGGTAGATGAATGGAGTCAGAGGATGTGATCTGATGGATTGGCTGCGGCGTGTCATGGAGAGCTTGAAGCCTCCTGCTCTTGGGGAGGGGGAAACAAAAACCATGCCACCCTCCTCTTTCCTCCACAAAGCAAGCCCAGCACAAATGCAGTGTGGCCTCACTCCTGTGGGCTGTAGCACATCAGCTCTGCTGAGAAACATACAGTAATAGACCAGAGAACCAGAAGATGTCTTTTAAAGCAAGCATGCCACGATATGCTGTCAGTTACCGTTCGCTCAGTGCAGGGGTTTGGAATTTTGGTTTTGATGGGAAACAAAACTGATACCCAACAGACATCAATTCCTGTGAGCTGATCCACTCCAGCTACACTCTGACAAGCGCCTGCTGCAATCAGTGCAGCTACAAGGTCTGCATCCAGTCTTCTTACAGGGTTTTTAGACTGAATTTGAGAGAACTGCACTAAAATGACCACACACATAAAGCCATCTGCTCCCTTAGATGTTGATGTACATACCTATGCAGTGCTGTCATTTGAAATCGATGGCTGACCTGCTGGAGAAACAGCTGGGTAGTGTTGATTTTCCAGATTTCCAAATAATTCTTGCTGAACAGTAAAATAACCATGGGGGGGTTGATTGATGCTTTAAATGGAGCATGCTCAAACGGTGCCTCAGCTTCAGAAGGGAGCCTGAGAATTCATTTCTCTTTCCATTGCCATTTTGCTCTCCTAAGTAAAGTTACTCAGCTTTGCAAACTAGGCTAGGAGAGTCTATGGGTGTGGACTTGTCTGTAATTACTTCAGACTTAGCCCACAGCAATCCCGTTGTACTTTCCCAGGAACTAAGTGTCCTGCGTGTATCCTGTTAAAGAATAACAGGCAAAGGGGCTGTCTGCTCAGGGCCCTATGCACTGATTCTGTCTGTGATACAAACAATTGGCTACCTGTGTTAAAAGAAAACAAAAAACAAAAAACAAAAAACCCAACAAAACAAAACAAAAAAACCACCCCAAAACCAACCAACCAAATAAAAGAAAACCCATCCCAAACACCTCCCCCCCAAACAACTGGACTCAACCAGATCTTCCACATCCAAGCATCTTCCAAACAGGTTACTGAGAAATTTTAGCTGAGAAAGGAGGCAAACCAGAAGGCTTTGAATTCAAATATACTCATTTATAATGCCAAAGCCACAGCACACACAGGACGTGTGCTGCAGTTTGGGTGACTATTGAAGGTAATGCAGCGTTAGGCTCAGGGGAGACCTTTCTAGTAAAAGCCAATTCCCTATGAAAATGATTCAAAAGTCATCAAGATGACAATGAACAAAAGCAGAAATCATCAAGTGAAACAAAGAGACTCCAGGAAGGTAGGTGCTTCTGCAGCAGCTTTCATTAGCATGTGTCTTCTTGCTTTCAGGTCCCAGTCTGTGGTGGAAGCTGGCACACTGAAACATGAAGAGCAGGGGGAGAGCGAGAACACCCAACCACTGCTGGCTCTGGACTGAGCTCCCCCGTGCCCAACACATAGAGCAGATACATTAACAGACTCCCACCGTACCAGAAACCCACCGAGCACACCACACACACACAAACACACACATGCCTTTTGCTTGAGAACGAGCCCTTCATGTTTCTTGATCAAGTTAACAACTCTGTCACCAGCCATCTGTCCGCGCGGCCAACGCTGAACAAAAACTGAGAAGTTTCTACTGACACAGGAGTCTGTCCAGATATAAAGAATTTCTTTTTATTTCTTTTTTTTTTTTGACTTACGACATTAAAATGTTGGAAAAGATGGGACTGCCTTCTCTATTTAAAGAGCCTGGGGTGTGTCAGTAGTTTTCCTGACGACTCCAGCAGGGATGCTCAGCTTTACAGAAGCGAAGGTTAAGTGTCTTTTGAAGAAAAGCACCTTGAATTTAAACTTTGCACTGTAATCAGCAGTTTAATCTGGCTCAGAGGGCAGAAACAGCAGCACCTACAGCGTGCTCAAGTTTTACAGAAGGATTTTACATTAAAAAAAAATCAGTAAAAAAAAAATCAGTGCCAGCATGATGCCATTCAACATGACACTCTGTGGCTGCCTCATCCATGCTGCTTATTGGGGGTCATGGTTCAGTACCTAGCAAAAATTATCCTTACCTTTGGAAGCCCTTATAAAACCGTTGCTAAGGGGAACGAGCTGTGTGGGCAGCAGACACGCACTACTTCACTACTGAAATGGAATTATTTAATTCTGATGATGTGTTTTTTTTCCACAGGCAACTCGGGGGCTCATTGGACGCCTGCGCGTTTTGTGCGCGCGTGAAGGGGGGTGGGAGGGGGTGGGAGGGAGACCCACCGGACACATTCACCAGTTCAACCCAGATTGTTTCATTTAGGTCACCACAGCAAATGGTTCAGGTCTGCAGAGCCATTTAACCCGTTCCCTCCTGGAGTTGGGGAAAGGTGTAGGCAGGAGGGTGTGCTGAGCGCAGGCGTGGGCCATGGTTAAAATGAAAAAGGAAAACTTAGAAAGCCTCTGCTAGAAGGAAATGTGGAAGAATAGAAGAAGTGAAATGCCAAAGACCAGTTTGTTACTTCTCTACTTGCTCTAGCTGCAGAGAGAGTCCCATCCCTTCATTGAAATGGAAACCAGATTAAAGAAATAAAAGAAAAATCGTTGTCAAATTGCATGTGCAGTGACTTTATTTCCTAAAATGGTTACAACCACTGTACACACCTTTAGTCTTCAATTAAATTGTCACACACTGACAATTTACCAGAACAAGCAGTTGCCAACAACATATCAAAAGTAGCAGTGTAAACCATATATATATATATATAAAATGAGATGATAATGGGCACTTTTTTTTTTTTTTAAGGTTTTTAAACATTGACCATTAATCTGGAACATCCACTCAGTTGGTGACACACTGAAGTGATAAAATAGTTCAACTGGACATGGTCAGCTCTAACATAGACCTAGCACAATATGTCCTTATCTACAACATCAATGCCTGCACAAGGCAGAAAGGACAAATCCTGCCAGATCCTATCAACACCCCTGGGATTTACCCCCTTGTATTTGCACAGAATAGCCTCATTCAGACTAACCTCCTGCAGCAGCAGTCATCCACACAAAGCCTGGGCCCCCATGACAGACAGCGTGTCTTTAAGGCAGCGGATGGTCCCAGCAAGGCAGCAGTGGAGTCAGAAAAAGAAGCAGAGGCTTGCAGGAATGGGAAACAAATAGATGACTGAGCCCATTTAGCTTTGGGATCTCTTCCATCCCCCCCTGCCCTGGCATTAGCACTCACTACAGAAAACTGGGATGTCAGCACCTGGTGACAGGACACAGCTCCTGGTGACAGGACACAGCTCCCTTCCCTTCCCTCCCCTAGGCTCAGGAAGACTCACATACATTTGAGTTTGTCACAGAGCACTTGCTTAAAGCAGGAAGTTAAAAAAAACCAAAACCAACAGAAAACCAGATAAAAGAGGGCAGACATTGGGTATTATGCTGTAGCATTAACGTAGAAACACTTTGGTTTAGGATTTTCCTCTGGCCACACAC
Source organism: Megaceryle torquata (assembly GCA_024611175.1). Lineage (NCBI taxonomy): Eukaryota > Metazoa > Chordata > Aves > Coraciiformes > Cerylidae > Megaceryle > Megaceryle torquata. The sequence goes on along the minus strand of JANIJG010001375.1, from coordinate 6,486 downwards.
TCACCCCCACTGCCACCACGTCTTTGTGATGAGCTGTTGCAGTCGCTGCTCAGTCAAGTGGGACTGGTTCTGCCCAAGAAGGGCAAATGTCTAGTCCTTGAGAATTAAACCTCACAGAGGATTAGAATTACTTATTTTCTTTAGCCGTGACACAAATAAATATGTGATGCCTTGTATAGAACCAGATGAGGCTTGTATTTAACTGTAGGCTCTTACACAGACTCTGCTTGTAAAGTAACTACAGGCAGAGAGGAACCCACCTCCTGACATCGTGATGAGTACGTGCTGCCTTACAAACAAGGGACTATATGGCCCTTTTCTGTCATTTCCCTCTGGAAATAAACCTAAAGAATAATAATAAAAATTAAAAATACCAAACATTTCCATTCACTTCTTCCATTGGCGTTTCCAATGTCACGAAGCTTTTTCAAGATGAAATACAGGTTGGCAATCAGGGATAATTAAAATGCACCACTTATTCACTGCATAATGTCTGTAGTTTGAGATATATCTATATATCCTTCCCATACAGCTCATCCAGTAACTGTACCTCTCATCAAGATGTGCTCTCAGCCCCTTGCTAGGAAGGCACAGTTGATTCACTCCAGTGTTGCAGGAGCTGCTCAGCACACACCTTGCTACATTCAAGGCACTTCAGATATTTGATGGCCACTGTATCACGACACCATTTAACAACCAGAGCTACTCCAGCACACACCCCTCTTGGGTAGGTCACTTTTATCTACTTGCTGAATTTATCTATTTGCCAAAAGCAAATCTGAAAAGATAAAAGTAGGAACCTTCAAAGGAGCAACGTGAGGGATGGTGTGGATTGTCATAAATAAAGCTCCAAAGTTTCTGGGCACCCTTTTAGTAATTACTCTGAGCTAAAGAAACTAAAAGGCAACCCTAAGAAAAATATTCCTAAACCAACAAGTTTTGGTTTGAGCAGTTCTTGATCCCTTCTTTACAAACGTCACCTTCATTTTAGAGAATTACAAAATTAGTTTAGAATTTGTACTGCTCGATCGCTTCAGAAAGATGCAAAATACAGCCTCTGAATGAACAACTGCTGTGAGATTTACAAAAAAATAATGACTATCATCCCCACTAACAACTAGTACCTTACCTCCAGTTTTGCACAATTCTTCTAAAGCTCTCCAGAAGTATTTTTATATTTTTGAAAGCGTGAAACTTGTAAATCTCCTCATTTTTTTTTCATGACGATTAAGTGAGAACCGTTACGTCCTCGTAAATTGTGCCTGGTCTCAGGGTTATTTTTGATATGGACACCACCACATTAAAGCCTAATTATTATAGCTGTCTAAAACTGACTCCTGACCAGAGAGGGTTTATCAGTTTAATAGTCAGAAAAAGAAATTAAAGTGCACACCTCCAGAAACCAGGGACGCTAATTTGCGGTGCGATCGCCACGTGTTCCGCGGTACGACGACGTTCCATTACCTGGTAAAGTACAAACTCCGCCCAGCGCTGATGTTCAGCTGATGGGAACACAAAGCTCTTATCTCTATTTCACTTCAGCAAACGTGGCATCCTCGTCACGATACTTTGGTACTACGTTGTAGTCTCTGCAGTACACCACTCGGTGGTAAACGAACGAGATGATTGCTCAGTGTCTTTTGGAGACAGAACCTCAACATCTCCTCGCTTAGTGTTTGTGTCTCACAACCCTCGGTAGCGATGCCGCTGCTCTCCGCAAGCCCCGAGCATCCCAGGTGCTTTTGTGGGCCAGCAGGTAACAGCCAGACAGCGACAGTCCAACCTCAGGTCTCTGTTTCCCGTTAGTGTTCGTAGAAGTTAGGAGCAGAGGGTCCTGCAGCCTCCATCTCCCATCAAACAGCGTAGACCCCAAAGACCAGCCAACTACATCAACATCCAACCAGTTTTCTTTCTTGAAAATAGGCCTTTTTACCATATAGCACATTCAGAGCATGTTGTGAACAGTACTGGGATAGGACTACTTCAGCATTATGTCATACATTTCAAGGCAAGGGTAACACCATTATGCCAATTAAAGGATCATTCTAGCACTCGGTAGGATGCTGGCAGCAGAAGTTAATACAAGTTAATAACCTGAAGCTCTCTGTTTACTCTGCCTTCTGGCAGGAAATCAAGTTAGACCTTGTCTAAGCACAAGAAATTCTTCATATATATTTTTTTTCTACTGAATGACCACCCAAGGCCAGCCCAGAAAGAGCCCCAGCCCCTCACCGGGTAGAATGCAGATATCACAACACAAATTGTTGTAACAATAGGAGAAACAGCAGTTCACCACCTAATCCTAACAACTGTCAAATACTTTAAGGTCTAAGTCTACAGATGTCTCATTTGCTCAACCTCTTCAAAAACGACATTGCCAAACCGAAGGTCGCCTGCTAACTGAGAGAACTATTTTGTTTTAGAAGAACAAAGTTCACTAAGCGGCTGATTACACAAGTTTCTGTTTGCAGGTCCTGGAAGGCAAGAGAAGGCCACAGTTGGCAAAAAGGAAATCTGTTCATATATAGTGTTTTCCTTCAGCTGATAGCCAGAGATTCACTTATATATATATATATATATAATTAAAAAAAATAGTGGTTGGTGAAAGATTTGTTCATGATTACGCTAGGAAAATACAGTGACTTGGGTAGAAAAACAAAATAACAGCACAAACCACACAGAACCCATTCCCATGGGAACCTAGGGACATGCTGTGTGTCTGCAGCCGCTAACGTTACAGCCGCACGCTGATTTTCCAAGTTGGTTGTGTGCATGTGTTTGTAAATAACTGACACCTCACCTCCCAGGAAAAAAAACCCAAAAAGCAGCCCAGGAAGCATTTCCAAGGTGTAGAATCACAAATCCCGTGCCTGAACGTGGGTTGGTTTTGTAAAGGCAAAAACATCTGCACATTCCTCAGCCTGAAAATCCAGAGCTATCGCTCTTGGGCTGTTGATTTGTGTCGGCAGACTCGCAGCCAGGGAGACAATTCACATCAGTGCTGTATCAGAATGGAACAAAGCAGGGCTTTTTTCCTTTTTTTCTTTTTCTTTTTTTTTTTTTCCCTTTTTTTTCTTTTTTAACCAAGTCCTCTGCGATTGCAGAACACCGTCCTTATCTCTTCTAACCCTTAACAATACCTGTATTCTTCATTTGCTGGGTAAGTGGATTCCATTTGCATACTCCAAAGGGGTTAAAGCTCCTCCTCTCCACATCCCTTAAATAGCAGGAAGGGTTCGTCTCTGTTGTGCTGTTAACTCCGGGTGCCACACATCCACGATGAAGATCAGGCGAGAACTTTCAGCATCCTGCCATACCTCGTGTTCAAAAGAGTCGTCAAAAATAAGAACTTTCCCTTCTTCCCAGGTTCTGCAACACAAAACCCATGCTTTAGTGTAGTATTTGAAGCGCTGCAGAGCTAGAGAGCAGCGCTGAAGATGCTCCTTGGCATGTGAGAATGATTTAAATGGTGTAAAATGCACAATCAGGATTTCACTATTTCATAGAAAGAGATTAGAGTGGCAGAGCTTAATTGAAATACCAGAAAGATCAGTCTAATGAAGTATGAGTGAGGAACTGCTGTGCTCACATACAGCTTGAGACATTTATAAGAGACATTTATAAATAAAAGACATTTAAAAGACATTTATAAATAAAATTATTTATAAACTTTTCAAGAGTCGAGTTCAATATGCAGGGAGCAGGTACAATATTGGTGTAGCAACCAACTTTTCTCCTCTTCTAACAGACACATCTATGAGTGATGATACTGAGGGAATCACCAGTTATAGGGCTGAGTGGTTTGAAAACACACTACATGAAATTATTATTATTATTTTTTCTAAAAATTGGAACAATGGAATTGGGCCTTGATCAGGCTGAAGATTTCAAGGATGTTAACAGTGTTGTCCCATAAATCCAGTCAAAGCACCGAGTCTAAAGCTTTTTCTTCAGATGGAGGTTGCACCAACAGTGTCCACTGGGCTAACTAAAGCTGAACTGGAGGGATAATACCACATTGCTTAAGCCCCTCTGCTTGAGCCATAGAGCTGATCACTGAGCGGGTGTAAATACCCCGGGAGAGTGTCCATTTCAGCATGGAACAGCCACAATTTACCACTGGTACTACTCCAAGATCTGTACCTTTGGGAGGCACAAAAAAGAGCTAGGCACGATTTATCCAAAGCAGCTTGGGCTTGAGCACCTCCATCCTCTGGAAAATTAACAAAATCACCAGATTTAAAAGCCATGGCAAGAGGCAGTGTAGAGGGGAAATATTAATTGTCAGAAGAATCGGTGTTTCTGTCAATTCTACGAAGCATAGAATCACAAAATAATTTTGGGTCGGAAAAAAACTTGGAAGGACAGCTGTCCAAGCCACTGCTCAGAGCAAGACTCACCTCAAAGTTAGACCTAGCTGAGGTTAAAAGAGGTATCTCAGGTTCTTCTTGTTTTAGGCGGTTTTGGTTGGGGAGAATTTTGGTTTGCTGGTTTTTTTTTGTTGTTGTTGAGGAGGTTGTGGGGGTTTTGGTTGTTGTTTAGTTTGGATTTTTCTGTTTGGTTGGGTTTGGTTTTTTGCTTTTAATTTATTTTGTGTGCGTTTTGTTTAGGGGTTTTTGTTTGGTTTTGTTTGTTTGCCTTTTTTGTGTGTGTTTTGGGTTTTTTTGTGTGTGTGTGTGGGGGGGTGTGTTTTGTTTGGTTTTTTTTTGTGTGTGTGTGTCTTGGGTTGTTTTGGTTTGGTTTTTATTTAAACCAATCCTGAAAAATCGTGCCCTAAACAGCCCCAAAGTGCAGCTCAGTTACAGACAATAAGAACTCCAAGCACCCAGCTGAAGTAGCTTCAGAGGTTAAAACCCAGGATCTATCATTTGCATCATAATAGGATGGGTGGTTTTGCACAACAAAGAAAAAAAGTCATAAAGTTGACAGAACTATTAGCCCCTTTTCAATAGATGACAAACCCCACCATTAGCATGCAAAGAAATACTTTCTAGAAGCCTTCCTGGTGTGAGAAACCCTTCACAGCAGGACCATGGGGGTGGTATTATTCCAGGCTGGTGCTGAGCCACTTTGGGGTAGTTTCTATGTCACCCGTACAGCTCTAGTGTCACTGTTCCAGGGGAGATCTTGGACTGGCTTCCGCACAAGGCTGTAATTCTGCACCTTCATTTCAAAACATAACAACTTGGACAGAGATGTTGGATTTTGATAACCGGTTATTATTTACCTACCACTTTGGTGCATTGTGCGCTACACTTGACAGACCTGGGACTTCAAAAGAGCCCAAGACCTAAAATTACCATACCTGTCCAGAATAACAATGAGGTCCACCAGCTCCTAGCAGATGAAAAAAACCCACCCTCTTCTGCAAGGGAAGGAGTAAAACACAGGACTAGGCAGAGCTGAGTTGCCTGTCCATCAAAGGATGAGTTGCACTGTAACACTGTCCCTCTAAGGACCCGCACTGGGCGGCACAGAGGTAACCAAGCACAAAATTCTCATTGTCTCTTTGGGACAAGAGGCCAGAAAAGGCCTGGCCTGTGCTAACCCTCCTACTTGAGCCAGCTCTCCTGTTCAAAACCGCTAGTTCACCACAGCTCAGAACCACCAGGAGGGGAGAAACAGAAAATGCCTGAGGTAGGATTTCCTCCTGGCACCATTTCTTCCCCCGAGTTCACCCACCTCGCCTTTCACAGGGGAAGGGATGTAAAGAGACCCCTTTCATTGCCACTTTCAGTGCCCTCGTGGAAAATCTTGTCTTTGATTCTGAGCGTAGAGCTCTTGCCAAAAGCAGCTAAAGCTCACACATTCCAGCAGGGGCTGTGGGCAGCTCGAGTGTTTTACACGGCAAACGAGCGAGTCCGATGCGTAAGACGGAGGCAGGTCCAGCAGCCTGGACACTGAAATGCTCTGTCTGCAGCGTGCCAGCAGCAACAGGCGTTTTTCCAGCACTTTGAGGGGGTGTTGCTACCAAGAATCATGGAATTATTATGTTTGGAAAGGTCCTCTAGGATCATCAAGTCCAACCTTCATCCCAGAATCATCACCACTAGAGCACAGCCTCAAGCGCTGCATCTGCTTGCTCTTTAAACACCTCCAGGAATGGTGACTCCACCACCTCCCTGGGCAGCCTGTTCCAGTGCCCAGCCAGTCTCTCAGTAAACAATTTCTTTCTAAAAATCCAAAAAGGAGGTCACTAAGTTCATTTCCACAAGATTCCAGTCAGATTAAGACAAAGAAAGGTACCGGTCGTAACAACAGGTGGTGAGCTGCAGACATCTGCTCTCTTGCAGCCGGACCAAAACCACCACTGTGTTCACACAGGCCACCTAACAGCCACCCTAATGGCATTGCCATTCACTCACAGAATGGCAGGGGTTGGAAGGGATGTCTGGAGATCATCAAGGTTAACCCCCCTGCCAGAGCAGGGTCACCCAGGGCAGCCACACAGGAACAGATCCAGGTGGGTTTGAAAGTCTCCAGAGC
>JANIJG010001374.1:124995-141968 GCA_024611175.1 Megaceryle torquata | reverse complement strand
AGGCTGAGAGAGTTGGGGTTCTTCAGCCTGGAGAAGAGGAGGCTCTGGGGAGACCTTCTTGTGGCCTTTCAGGACTTGAAGGGGCCTGTCAGAAGGATGGGGACAGACTTTTGGATCAGGGCCTGTTGTGACAGGACAAGGGGTGATGGTTTTAAACTAAAAGAGAGATTCAGACTGGAGAGAAGGAAGCAATGTGTTACACTGGGGGTAGTGAGACCCTGGCCCGGGTTGCCCAGAGAGGTGGTTGATGCCCCTTCCTTGGAACCATTCCAGGTGAGGTTGGCTGGGGCTCTGAGCAACCTGCTCTAGTTGCAGGTGTCCCTTCTCAGTGCAGGGGGGTTGGACTCGATGAGCTTTAAAGGTCCCTTCCCACACAAACCAGTCCATGATTTGGACATAGATTTTAAGCTGGATGGACGCTCAGGCCCCACCTGTACCCACCTGGCCGCCCAGCAGCACCCGAGGCTGCCGTTCACGGGGGAGGTTTTGGGAAGGCCACCAAGGCTCCCTGCTCTGAACACCCCTTCCGCTGGCGCGGCTGCCCGATCCGAAGGCGGAGCTGGGCTGCACATCGCCCTGAGGGCTGAGGCAGCTCCGTGCCAGTCTCGGGCTCCTTTCATGCCTCGCCAGGTCATTAAGAGCTGTAATTAGCCGGGGTTCAGCGGCTCCTTCCCAGGCCGCGCGCGAAGAGGGAAGACCGGGAAGCACTTGCTCAGCCCCGGGGCTGTGCTCCCTGCGCCGGGCACGCCCGAGCCCTGATCCTCCAGCTCCTGCCGCTGCTGTCTGCCCCGGGGCAGCGGCGGGAAAGCGGCTGCGGAACGTCAGCCCCGCGGCGCCAGGACGCGCTCGGGGGGCTCGCGCAGCGTCCCTCCAGCTGACAGCTCAGCGCCCTCGGAGCTCAGAGTCCCGAACCAAGGCAGCCCACCCAGAGCCCGCAGGCCTAGGCCTCGGCCTCAGCACCCCCCACCATCGGCACCCCAAGGCCGCGGCCTGGGCAGGAAGTGCCGCCTCCGCGGCCGACGCACCGGCCGGGGCAGGCGCCCGCCTCCCGCCTAGCACTCTGGGAGTTGTAGTTCTCGACCTTGGTACAGGGCCCCAGTACAGACCGCACCTCGCTGCCGCCTTCTCCCGCTCCCACCGGGCCCCTCGCTCACCGAGGGACCCCGCCTGCCGCACCCCGGCCCTGAACCGCCCCATTCCCGGTGCTGCCCGCTCTCCAACTGCCTTCCGCTTCCTCCGCGCGACGCCCCTCGGGGCTTGTAGTTCCTCGGCGCTATTCACGACGGCCTCTGCGCCGTTTCCGCGACGTAGCGCCCGGAGGCCGGGATGGCGCGCTACGCCACGGCGGCGGCGTAAGGGCGGGCTCGGAGACTCCGGGGCAGGCCGGGCCAGCGGCGGAGCGGGAGGAAAGGCGCCGGCAGAGCGGCCGTCTGCCGCGGCGGGCGGGTGGGAGGGAAGGCGTGGAAGTTGCTCTGCCCGGGGGAAAGTGTGAGGTCGGGGGGGGGTGACGCGAGCAGCAGCGCGGCCTCCTCCATTCTCAGGTAAGTGGCGGCGAGGGGCGGCGGGGGCCTCCCCGAGCGCGGGGGAGACGGGGACGGGCCGCCCAGGGCCTCCCGTGGCAGCCCCGAGGGAGCCCCGAGGGCCGCGGCTCCCACTGCCACCGCCTGCTTGGCATTCTCCCGGTCGGAGCCCCCGGCTGGGCCCCGGCCGCCCCGCACCACCTGTTGCCGGTGGGCCCGGGCCCGTCTGGCCAGGGACGTGCGGAGGGCGGTGGGAGCCGGGCTTGGAGACTGGTGGTTTCGAGGCCGGTCTGGGGGTCCCACTGCTAGAGCGAGCCGGGACCCCCGCCTCGAGGGTCTGCGGCTGTTGGGGTGCCTCCCGCGGCGTTCGGGGGGCGAGCCGAGGCTGCGGCCGCTCTCCCCATCCCTCAGCCCCCGCGGGGTTTTACCGAACTCGAGAGTCGCGCAGCAGCCTTGGGGAGATGGGTGGGGGGGAGGCTTCGTGAGCCACTGCTCTGCTCCGTCCGCCTGCACTGAGCCCTCGCCCTGCACTCTCCCCTCGATCCGGGGAGTACCCCAGTTCTCCTCCCGGGCAGATAAGCCTCACGTCTGGTCGTTACCGGCACGGTGCCGCCGAGGGCCGTCTCCGGGGCCGGACCACGGCAGAGCCCCGCAGAGAACTGGGGACTCCTGTCCTTCAGGTCTGCGCTCTAGCCTCCCGGTTAGAAACCCTTCTGCTGGGGGCTGAGTGGGGTTTTCTGCAGAGTTTCTGAACTTGTGTTTGCGAGTTTGCCCTTTCGAGTCGGTTGGCTGCCTCTTATGCCTCAATCTTCGAAGCATCCTAAGGCTGTTCTGGCCCCAATGCCTCATCAGGACCCCTGGATTTTAGTGCACATGAGTTCAGCTGCAGTTTTAAGCATGTCAGCCTCCAGGTCCTGGATGAAGGAGGCTGTTACAGTGGATGGAAAGGCTCTGTACGCTGCCTGGCCTCCCATTTTCTGAGCAGCTCTCCTCTCCCCTTTGTGTGTCCACTGTTGGGGGTACAGCTCTTCCCTCCTGAGCATCAAGAAACAGATGTTTTGGGCTTCTTGTCTGGTGGACTGTTGGGGGAGGTCAAATAATGCACACGTTGTGTTTGAAATGTCATATTGTTTCCTCCAAGCACTTTTTCAGATCGAAATCTCAGCTGGTGCTCAGCACTCCACAGGCCTTCAGGCCCGGGATGTGGATGGGTGGTTTTTCATGATTGGACAGAAGGTTATCAGAGAAGTGCTTACTGTACATGGCCTGGGGTGTTCGTACACGGACAGTGGTGTGCCTCTGTGGGTCAGTCAGGAGGTCAGTCAGGAGGAGACCAGGGAGGCGGTTGGAGTGAGCCCAAGGTGGAGGTGAGCAGTGCAGGTCACAGCTAACAGAGATAAGCTGCAGATCTCACACTGTAGCTCTTGTCGATCTGAACACAGAGATCTTGCTGTATTTGCTAGGGACTTGTGCCTCAGGGCTGTACTCTGTGTGAGCTGCCACCTTCCTCAGCTGGAGCAGAGCTGTGGTGGGAGGGTGGGCTGGTGGCAGACCAGCCTCCTGTGATGCTGTGAGTCTGCCTGTGGTTTTTGTGTGGCCAATTCTTGAGACCTGTCGCTGACCAGACTGGCTTGTGCCTGTGAGTTAACCAGAGCAGCACTGAACTCTGCCTAAGGAATGAGCTGCAGTAGCACATGTGTCAGAGAGGCATGGTTCAAATCACCATGATTTTATGTACATGGGGTTATTAACTAGTTGAAAGTTGCATCAGCGTCTGTTTGTGTCCAAGGCTTTAACAGTTGAAGGCAGAAGGCAAGACCCAACAGTGCTCCCTTCCCCAGGTGAGGTTGGAGTGCTGGAGAGGCCTTTGAAGGTTTGATGGGACTTGCTGTGGTTGTTAAACCATGTTGCTTTGGCAGGGAAGGAAGCAGCCTCCTTGAGCCTGATGACTTGGTGCGTAAGGGACCTGAGGCGTGGGCTAGGCAGAATGTCTTTTGAATTGGAATAAATACGGAAAACCAAACCCAAACTGCTAAAGTTGCACATAAAAAAAGGTCAGGCATCCTGTCAGGCCTTAGAGCTGTCTTGCGGTAGCAGAAGGGCTGGGTGACGCTGTGGAGGGGCTGGGATGTTCCCCGTGAGATGCACCGATCACTCCGAGTCTATGGGACTCCCTTTATCTTGTCTCTGGATACTGCTGGCTTTGCAGAGGGAAATGGCCTGGGCCCTGCTGTTGCCTCAGATGGCTGAGCTTGATTGGCTTTAACTTGTGGGAAATGCACCGCTTTCATCCATCCAGGGGGTTTTGTGGGAGCGTGCCAAGCTTGCAGCAGTGGCGTGTGAGACCTGGAGAGAGACCCAGGCAGGCCCTGGGCCAGCAGGCACGGCTGTGGCCGTGCCGGTCTCATTGGCAGGGATGTCATCTGCTCTCAGGTGAAATGCAAGTGGGAGAAATGTGGTGTTGTCTTTTTTTTTTTTTTTTTTTTTTTTTTTTTTACTCCCATCTTCCTGCTTTGTTTAAAGCCAGGCTTTAGTTTGTGTCTGGGGTTGTTCTGTGAGCAGAGGCATCTGGGTGGGAATGGGTCCTGTGATGTTTCTCCATCTGAGGGCCTTTACGAAGCAGGGGGAGGCTGGAGCGAAGGGCTGTGGCTGCCTGCAGTCAGACCAGGGGTCATGGAGAGAGGAGGCTGATTTGGAAAGCACACATCTGAGCCCATGTCCTGCCGAGACCATCTCTTAAGAGCCCAACGCTGGGAGGAAACTTGCGAAGAGCGGATTCTCTGGGACTTGGAGCTCTGAGAAAGGTCACATACAGTGCAGCCTCACAAAAGCTGCTTATGCGGGTGGGACAGGTGAGTCAGTGGCTTCCTCCTCATTTTCCGTCATAATCCCACTCTTGTGAGCAAGGCATGCTGCCTGCCTGCTCCCCAGCAGCCTCCTGGATCTGCCTGCATTTGCCTCAGCCATGCTGGTTGTTGGACCCTGCCTGAGCATGCAGCCACCTCCAGGCCGCTGGTCACGAGCGAGGTGAGGAGCAGGCTACTACTGAACTTGTGCCGTGCTCTTGGTGCTATTTGGAGTGTTGCTGCTTGCCTTGTGTTGGCAGCTGAGGAAGCCAAGGGAGGCAGAAAGGCTGCTTTCTGCACACGAGAAACATTTAAACTTGTGCCTTCGCAGCTCGCTTCCCCGAGCATCAGCAGCTCTCAGGTTGGCCGATAGGAAACGCCGGTGGCATTCCCAAAATTCACTTGTGTTCAGTCACTTAGAAGATGAGGAGGCTTTTTGTGTGTTGTTTCCTCTTGGATAAGAAATGCTGCTGCCCTGGTGCTGGGGCAGGAGGGAGAAGGGGGAGCCTTGGAAAGGAAATAAGATCCAAGGCAATGTGTCACCAGCAGAAAGAGCAATGGTTTTCCTGCATTTACATTGCCGAGCATCGTCCTGCTCAGGCAGCCAATGTTTGACAGCCAAGATAATACATTTATATTGATGTAATTAGTGGGATGTGGAGTTTGCTGAATGGCTCGGGGGCAGCACGCTTCTCAGTCTAACTCCCGCAAATAGATCAGGGAGGATTGGAAAGCTGCCGTGGGTTGCTGGAATTGGCCCTTTGGGTTTCTGAAGGTTGAGTACATAACTGCTGATATTTCCTATTGTGCTGTACCCTGCCTCGTTGAAAAGAAAATAACTTGAGGGAACATGGGGCTATTTTTGCTGGCTTGAGATGATCAAGTTTGATTTCTAAAAACTGAAGCCGAGTCTTTAGGCTCGCACATTAAAAACAGCCTTGGAACCGTGTCTCTGTTCCTCTACAAATGCATGCTGCTGTGTTTTGCCAGAGGTATAAATTCTAATGTGGGCCCATAAAAAAAAAAAAAAAAAAGCTTTTCTGTTCCTGCAGAGCAGCCCCTTTTGTAGCAAACCAGGGTGCTCTACATGCTGGGAGCCTGAGCAGCGTCCACATCAGGGGAGGGTGGTGACTGCACTGTGTCAAGGAGGCCAAGCTGGCATCTTGCCCCAGCTCCAGGATTAGCCACCTTTCCCAAAGCTGCAGGGTTATCAATACGTATTCACTTTGGCAACATAGAGGCTGAGGCCTTGCAAGAAGCTGTCATCCCCTGCCAGCAATATTTGCATTTCTAACTTGGCATTTCCTATGGCACCAAAGTTTCCCCTTCAGCATCTCGTTCCCAGTGATTTTGGTTTGCTGCGGATATCACAGGCAGCTTCCCAGCTTACGTTGTGTTGTGTTCCTCTGACAGCAGAAGGTCCTGCTGCTCCTGTAACAAAAAGGCTTGTGGAGAAGTGAACTCTTGGACGCCTTTGCTGGGTAACAAGTTAACTCCCTTGTGTTTGTGCTGGTCTGTGAAAGTGGGAATGCAGCAGAAGGGTCCTTGTGTGCTAGTCTGTGTCCTCCCCATCCTTGGTAGCTCTGCTCTCCAGACAGGCTCCAGCACTGATGTGGTCAAGGTCTTGTTCTCTGTCTTGTCCATATCTGTCACCTGCCTGGAAGACTCGGGCCAGCAGACAGAGCTGGGGCAGTCCTTGGAATTTCAGCACAGTCAAAAGGCTTTACTTTAAGCTGCAGGGTGTTAAGCGGTTTCTCTTCCTGGCCCATGTGTATGGGAACATGTCTCCTGCAAGAAAAGTGACATGGTGTCAATTAGACTGATGCAGGTGTTTGTGGAGTGCTCCATCCTCTGGTGTTTTTCTAGCTCTTTCTTTAGCTCTCATGATGCTGAAGCCTTCCCAGTGAGTGGGAGCGGCTCGACTGGGTGCCTCGGGGACACTGTGGGCCTTGAGTTCCCTCCGCAGCCAGTGTTGCACAAACCCTTGGGATAAAAGGATCAGAGTGGTCTTTTTGAACCTTCGTCCATCCCTGATTTACTTTTTACTGGTCCCTGCATGGTGTCTCTTGCCCGCTGCATGACACCCTTGCTTGCTGGTTTGATTCCATTAGCAGCACATGTCCAGGTGCTTGCTGTGGGTCATCTTTTCTCCACTGTCCAGAAATCTCAGCAGTGGAAGAGAAAATCTCTTTGTGAATTTGCCGTAATCCGCCCCAGGGGTGGTAAGCTGCGCCTGCCAGTGTGGCTGTGGGGAGAGTGGGCAAGGTGGTGCGGGTCTTCTGTGCTCCTGCCATCCTCCCCAAGAGGCTCAGTGATCATGTTGTTCTGGTTGAAGCCTTATTTGTGTTTCTCCTTCCTCCCCAATCTAAAATAGACAAAGTGAGACGGTACTGCAGAGCTAGACCGCCATGGGCAAGGGTTCTGGTTGCCTCCATCTGATTAAAAAATGGTCCCGAAGGAGACGGCGCTTTCACAAAATATGAATTTCATTAAAACAGGTTGTTTTGAGGGCAAAGAACGTGAAGGAGGAAGGAGAAATGAACTGGGGGAGGGAGGTTCACCAAGGCAAGTATTCAAACATTGCGCCTTCTTGGGGTGGGATGGGCACGTTTGCCATAATAAGAGAATTTTGTACTTTTGAATTTCCAGTAGCTGTAGCTGCTAACAGTGTCCTGGCCACGTAGAGTAATTATCATCTCTTTCTGTATTTGAACATTCAGGTGAAGTGCCCCTCCAGACACCCCTGCGTTCCCACCCAGGCCCCTTGGGAGATCCTGCCCTGTTGGTAATTGTCAAGAGTTGCCCAGAATCCTTATTGAGAAGGTCCTGCTGTTCTTGTGAGGTGCCGCGTTACCCGGTACGACACCAGCTCCCACCAGAATGCTGAGCAGCAGCCACCGGCAGAGAGAGTAAGGCCAGTGGTGGGGACAGAACTACAGAGTCACCGACGAAGGTTCCCAAACCACAAGAGAAGAATCTTGAATTGGCCCACAAGCTGACCAGTTCCTGTCTCCAGGCGGGACCGAGCTCCAGCCCGTTGCCAGCTGGATGTCGCAGGAAGCACAGAGCCTCCTGAGAGCTGTAATTCGAGTGGATGCTGATTGAGTGACCTGACATGTGAGGTTGGTTGCATGTGCTGGTGTGATGCTGAGTAGCCTGGAGTCTCAGCAGCTGTTTTTTCTTATGTGCCCTTCTTTTCTTTCTGTTCACCAGCTCGGGGCAGCGGCTGCTCCCTCTCACAAGCTCGCTGTGCTGCCAGCGGCTCTGTGCAGAGCCCGTCTAGCATGCTTCTCCAGCCGGGCCGCTCAGACGGTGCCACCAGCAGCCGTTCGATCCCAGGGACACCGGGCTGACTTCACACTGACTGGGCATTGGACCTGCTGAGCAGAAAACGTGTTGGTGAGAGGCTTTTCTGACTGCAGTTGGGTCTGTGCTTGGTTGGGAGGGGCTGAAAGGAAAAAGACCTTTTCTCCTCTGGTTTGTAAGCACAGTTACCCCTCTTCTTGTCTCCAACACCTCTCCTTCTTGTCTTCCTTGTTTTCTTTGAGTGTTCGCTTCTTGCTGTCTGTGTCAAGGCCACGTGCTCTTATGAGTAGGGATACTGATGTCCCCCGGTTGTCTCATGGTGAAGAAAAAACTGTAAGAGTGGAAGATAAAATGTGGGGGCCTCATGATCTTAAGCTGTGGAAACTGCACAACTGTCACAGGGTGTGTTTGAGGCAGAGCAAGGGCAGGAAATAAATTAATCTAAGACACTCTGCGTTGCTTTACTTGCAATAACCACAGTGCCATGGCAGTTCCCAGCTCAGGACTAGGACAGTTGTGTTGTACCTTCTGTGGCTGGGCTGCTTTCAGCACAGTGACTCAGAACCTGCTCTGCAGAGACAGGACAAGGCAGTGGGAAGCCACTCTGAACTTGTACCTTCAAGATATGCCTGTGGTGTCTTCTGTGGGAAAGCATCTGGTGGTGTTGTCCTTGCATTCCAATGAGGCAAGTCAATGTGGCCTTATCCAGACCAGGGCTTTGGATTAATCAGCTGGACACCAGTGTGCTGTGTGTTGGCTGGTCACAGAATCACAGAATTTCTGAGGCTGGAATAGACCTCCAAGATCATCAAGTCCAGCCTGTGACCCAACACCACGACATCAGCTAGACCATGTCACAAAGCACCACATGCAATCTTTCCTTAAACACCACAAGGGATGGTGACTCCACCACCTCCCTGGGCAGTCCATTCCAGTGTCTAATCACCCTTCCTGCGAGGAAGTGCTTCCTAAGATCCAACCTAAACCTCCCCTGGTGCAGCTTCAGGCTGTGCCCTCTCGTCCTGTCACTGGTTGCCTGGGAGAAGAGCCTGGTCCCTGCCTGACTACAACTTCCCTTCAGGTAGTTGAAGAGAGTAATCAGTTCTGGTCTGGTCTGCCTGGATGCTTAGAGCTATCTGGAGTGTGACTTCATGTGACTTTGGTGTCCAGCCTCAGCAGAAGGTTGGCAGGAATCTCTGACAGTCTGGGGTCAACAAAGCCAGGCCATGAACACTCTGGTCTTTGAGTGGTGACTATCACCAGGCAGGTGATGGCTGAGATATGCATCGTGACTGGTTCTTGACTGCAGGAAGGATGAAGCAACATCCCTGCTCTTTGGTCAGTTTTGGTGCAGCCTTGGAGTGTCTTGCAAAATGCCGCTGCAGGTGTGCAAGGCCTTTGTTCCCATTGCCTGACCTTGCCGTGCAGGCTGCTCTAGCAAGCAGAGCCTGGTGGAGGGGAGGTTGGGGGGCTGTAGGAAGGACTGTCTGCCTGTTTGGGCTTCAGGCTGCTGGCAGTTGGTCTTGGTGAAGAGTCTGGTCCCATTGCTGTCTGGGGAGGTGTGTTGGAGGGCTTGTTAGGGCTGGCTTTGCTCTAGCAAAGGGAGCTTCTTACTCAAAGCATCTGTGTTCTGCTTTAGCCCTCTCATCTTAGAGTGCAGCATTTTCCTCATGTGATCTTTATATTTGTTCAAATAAGTGCTCTCATGGGCAAATGTAGCTTAAGGCGTTGTGTAATTGAACACATCCTACAGTTCCAGCTGTATCTGTGTAGCTGAAGAGGAGCCGCTTGTGATGGAGCCAGAAAACTGGGAGAGCTGGGGTGAGGAAAGACGTGTGTTGCCACGGTGTCAGGCACTGCCACACCTCTGTCACAGCAGCTGTACCACGTTACTCCAATCATATAATTTTAATTATGGTGTCATCTCCTAACTGAAATAATGGCATGGCTACAACATCCGCATGCAGAAGGGTTCCTCTGTTTTCAGGGTGGCCCAGGAGTGAGTAGAGATGTAATGTGGAGGTGGAAAGAGCTGAGTGGTGAAGTGACACTTCACCATGTGGTCATCACACTGAGCTGTGCTAGAAGAGGGACTCTCTTCTTGCCCACCTGGGTTTTACTCTCCCTGTCCCACCTCCCCTGAGCTCTCCTGGTTCCCTGTGCTTTCAGCAGCCTCTGGAGCGGTTTTCAGCAGTTGTTATGCTTTTATCTCCCAGTTGTTTGTGATGGAAATGCCAAATGCTGCTGTTGTCTGTCAGGCTTATCCTACCCATGTGCTTGCCTGAGGCCCAGCCAGAGATGTGGTGGTGTAAATCTAGGCCAGTTGGTTGGAAACTGGGACATGGTGCCTGATTCAAGCTGTGAAAGGCCAAATTGCCTAAAAATGGCAGAAGGGGACACCCCAGTTCTGAGCCCATGTATGAAGAGCCCATGTATGAAGAGCCCATGTGTCTCTGGATGGGGCTGTGCAGTGAAGACTGGGAGCTTGTCTCTGGCAAGGGATGCAGCTGGATGTGCCTTGGATGAATGACATATTTACTGTCTAATTTACCGTCTGTCTAATCTGTGTTAGAATTAAAGCTGTGGCTGGAGTGCCTGGGGACATTGT
Source organism: Megaceryle torquata (assembly GCA_024611175.1). Taxonomy (NCBI): domain Eukaryota; kingdom Metazoa; phylum Chordata; class Aves; order Coraciiformes; family Cerylidae; genus Megaceryle; species Megaceryle torquata. The sequence goes on along the minus strand of JANIJG010001374.1, from coordinate 131,688 downwards.
GTGCAGGGGGCATCTCCACCTCCTGACTTTGCTTTTCAAGCCTGTGTCCTGGGTTTTCACTGTCTGTGAGACTCCACTTTTTGCTGTATCTCTCTTTCCCCCCCTTCAGCAGCAGCCAGCTCTTCATCTGCTTATCTGTCAGCTTAGCATGATCTGAAGATGCAATCCCTGATGTCCTTTTGGGTATGACCTCATGTTTGTGCTGTGCCTGGGCACCTATGGTCCTCTCTGAATCCAGCTTGCCAAGTGACTGAGGGGAACTTCACGGGTCATCAAGTCCAGTTCCCTACTGCTGAAGACAGTCACCTTGGGCAGGTCATGAACTGGTCCAGGAACTACTTGTTGGAACTAACTCTGTACTTTTTTTCCCCAGTGCTACTGGAGCATCTGGTCCAGAGATCTGCTCTTTGAAAGGTTAGAAATCCTTCTCTGACTTCCAGTATCCAGTTTTCCTGGGCTAGTTTATTGTACTCGTGCCATTGCAGAGCATCTTCTTGCAGATGAGAGATGACTTGCAATTTTTTTTCCCTTCCCTGGTTTGCTGTAACCTTTGTGTCCTGCACCAGTCATGGCTCTCAATGTAGATTTGTCCTGGGAAAGCTACTTTGTTTTTTCATTGCTTCTTTTTGGAAGGTTGGTTTTGCCAGGCCCATTTATTTCCGTGTTGTGCTTTTGAGTGTTTGAAGTGCAGGTTGGAGTTCTGAGCTGAGCAGTTTGTGAACGTTGATGAGTACAGAAGAGCACTTTTTTTTTGCACTACTGTAATTTCTGTTGTCTCTTTTAATGTTTGTCCTTACTCCTTATGCCACTTTGCCCCTTCAGGAGGGAGAGATGTTGTCAGAAACAGTTGAGTCAAGGTGAACCTGATAAAGCAATGTATTGAAGAGCCAGTGCCTGGCTCTTCCTCATGGCTCTTATTCATGTTTATCTCTAGCTGTGAATGTGCAATAACAACAGTTCTGTTCTGCACAGGCTGGCACAGCCTCAGACAGGAAGATCTGCTGTTTACCAATCAACACTCTGCTGTAAGTGAGAAAGGGGAAAAAAAATGTTCTATTGCTGTTGGGTAACCCAGAGCAGAGTTAAACCTTTCTGAAAAAAAAAGAGGAAACTAAGAGCACATGTGTTACTCAAGATGCATTTTTCCTGGCAAGAGTCCCATGTGCGTGTTCTTCCTGCAAACCATCCCTGCCTGTGCTACTTCCCATTAAATCCATCGCGTATTGGTAGCAGGCAAGTAAAAGCTTCCTGTTTTTATAACACGACTGGTCTCTGCAGGCGGTCTGTCGAGGTGATTTTTTTTCAGCCTGGCATGTTTTGTAGCCGGGGCAGTCTGTGGGCTGAGCAGGATGACAGAGCTCCTCTACAAGGATTATAACTGCAGAGAGGAAAAGATCTGGAAATGAGATCTGCTGGGAAAGCCTCCCAAGGTTGGATGCTGTGGCTTGTCTTGCTTTGTTTCTTCCCCTCATGTGTCTTTCTGTGGCATTACTGCGGTGTTGCTAATGAGACGGCCCATGCCAGCCCCCACATGCCTTTGTTAAAACCCCGCTCAAAAGTCAGCTGCAATTGGCTCGTAAGGCGGAGGATGGGAGCGCACGCCCTGTTGTGCTTCGTTGAAGCAATGTTAATTGACTTAATAAAGTGCTAGGGGTTTTAGAGATTTGGTTGTGGGTTGGGCTTTTTCAATGTTTGTACATTCAGACCTTGATTCTTTAGTGCCTTTGATACCCTTTTCATGCTTATTCAGGAAAGGACCTTCCTGCTCTTCACTTGGCAATGGAGATGGGTTTTGAAGTTAACTCGTATCTCAAATAAACCCTCCTGTCCACTGCTTCTCCCTGTAGCTTGTCATTAAGATGTTGATTGTCCTTTCAAAGCTGTATAATCCCCTCTCTCAAAGTGACCGTGATAGATTTCCAGTAGCTCACTGGATAATCTAGCGCTGGTTTACAGTGTCCTGTGCAAGGGAGAAGAGGAAACTTTTTTTCAGACTTTGACGCTAGTCGCTTTGTGGCTAAGCTGGATCTACAGTAAATCTACTTTTCCTATCAATCTTTTGCTTCAGGCTTTGGACACCTCTTCCTCTGCCTGCATACTTATGAAGAGTCAGTGCTGGGCATTAAATGCAGCTCAGCCCAACTCAGCTGCTGTGTATGAATTTCTTCTGTGTTAAACTGGGGCCAGAACCAGTTTCAAGGCAGCTGAAAGAAGGTAAAGATCCTCGAGCTTTGCCTTTGCATGTAAGAAATGCTGCTGTTCTGGACTTGGCTAAAGCGCAGCATGAAGCGTGAGGTCCTGTTCTGTGCTGGTCTAGGACTCCAGGTTAAATTATCTTATTACCTCATTAATAGCCCATCTGGAAATCTATTTCCAGGCAGCTAATTTCATCTAATGATATCTCTTCAAGTAGCGCACCAATCTTGTTTCACACTGTGATTTGGAAAATAGCTCATTTGCAGCTTCCAGTCCCCTAGAATTCCTCTAAGGCCAGAACATCTGACTCTCCTCTCCCAACCCCGCTGCCCCATACCAGACCTTTGGGTGGGTGAATTTTCTTTTCTCTCCATTTTCCCTCTCCTCCCACTTGTGGGGCTTGCACACCGCCTGTCATCCTCGTGCCTTGTGAACCTGAATAGTTCGTGGCCCTGGGAGGTAGGGCAGTGCCTGCTGAGTCACGCAGGGAGCTCTGTGGTAGAGCATGAGGGTTGAAAAGGCCTCCCGTGACCTGGCTGAGCATGCCAACTGCTGGCACGTCCTTCCTGTCATACCTATGCCCCAGTCTGTCCTTGCAGGTACCTTCCCACCCCTCCCTGCCAGGAGCTTTGCAAGGAGCTGGAACTTGCTGACACCTTAATTTCCTGCCAAGGCTTCAGCACTTGGGCTGCCTTGTAGTGCTGGCTTGGCAGGCGAGGGCAGGAGGAAAGAGCAGCAAAACTTTGTTACTCATCCCTGAGGCACCAGCTTTGTGCAAGACACCTGCTCAGAGAGGAGCATTCCAGTTCACTTGTCTGCTTTGCAACAGGGGTCCTGTGGGGTGTGTCAGGAGCTCCTGCTGCGCTTGAGCTGTAGAGCTCTCACTGGGTGGGTGTTTAGCACCTTGGATTTCAAGCTGTCCCACATCTGTCTGATGTGGATGTCTTGTTGCTTGCCTGCTCTTTTACCCCCTGCCTTGTGGAAGAAGAGAGATTGTTCAACCTTCCTCCCCTGGGGTTTCTTTTTATCAGGGTCATTTCAGCCTGGCGAATGAAAGTCACAGTCTACTTGGTGCCAGCACTTGGCTTTGCACATCCTCAGGTTCTGTCACCCTGCTCTGTGGAGCTGGGAGCCTGGCTGCATATTGCTTGCTGTGAACACAAATGCTTCGGCTTCTTTTCCTCCTTTGGTTGGCATGAAACACCCTCAGGCTTCTGCTCTGTGTCCTTCCTTAGTTATTCTGTGCCTGACCTCCTCTGTGACTTTACAACCTTCTTACGCTGACGTGTCTCATGCTGTGTACCTCGCCCACCCCTGCTTACCCCAGACCCTGGGAGTTTGGGCCTCCTTTGGTGGGACGTGAGGAGATCTCCTCCTGTGCACAGGGGCAAGATTGGTAGAGGGCTGTGTCTTCATAACTCTAGCTTGTTGGCCCAAGCCACTCCCAGCTACTCCAGTTGCAGTCATCTGCTCCTGAACTGCTTCATGTTCAGGAGGTATGAGTTCTGTGCTGCAGTCCCCAGGGGGGAGGCTGCTCCTGCCAGGGATTTGTGGCTGGGGATTGGACAGTCAAAGTTCTTCAGGAACCCTTACTTCTCTCACTGCAAGCAGCAAGTTGCACGTGAGTGAGAGTAGAGAGCTTCTCCTTTGCTGTTGAGCGTGGTACCAGGTCCCAGCCTGCCTTAGGCAGCCCCCAGGCAGAGGAGTTCACAGAGCTGAGGGAAGAGAAGGGCTGGTACTTGCAGCTTCAGTCCTAGAAGAAAGCTTCCTGCTATGTGGCGTCCTCTGGGCATGGCTTTTAGGGATGTTTTTCCCCCAGATACATGATGTGCCTTCTCCTGGGCTATCTGCTGGCCCAGCACCTTGATCAGGGCCTGTCTGCTGTGTAGGGTGGCTTTGTTTTAATTCATGGATCTTCCCTGGAGCAAGGGAGTAGCTTGGAGGTGACTTCACTTACAGGTTGGGGGAGTGGAGGAATTAAAGGAGTCACAAAGTCTTGTCCCTCAGTCTGGGAGGCTGAGAACCAAGAGCGCTTGGAAAACTCGGGCAGGAGCTGAGCTGGATTGTGCTGCATGGATGAATAAATTCATAGGGAAAGGAGTGTGGGTGATGTCCCATCACAAGGAGAGGGCTTCTGCACATGGGACCAGCTGGGATGAGTCTGCCTCACTGGTTTCCTCAGCAGGCTGGAGCAGCTCCAGGGGCCTCTGTGTCTTCTTCCTGCTGCATGCTAAAGGGGAGAGCTTGGGGCTGATCCTAGGAGGATCCTAGGAGAAGATCATACTGCAGCTTCCTAGATCCATTGAAACACATGGGCTAGTTCCTTTTTTTCTTTGTTTTCCTTTATTTTTTTCCTTTTTTTTCCTTTTTTTTTTTTCCCCCCCTCTCTCTTCAGAGCCAAAACCTGCTTTGAAGCCAGAGGGAAGGGAAGGGAGTTGGGTAGACCCAGATTCCCACCCTTCCTGCTCCACTTTGAGTGATGTGACAGAAGAGCCAGGGCCCAAAGGGTCAGTACTGCTGACCAGTAGTGAGGAACAGGATTTATCTGGAAGCATCCAGGCAGCTGCTCTGCTGTCTCAGCAGCAGGAGGAACTTCCATGGGAAAGCTTTGCCATCCTGAGCTCTCTGTTAAGTGCCTGCTGCTCAGGGTGCTGCTGGGACCATTTGAGGAAGGGTCTGAATTGCCTACAACAGATCAGGATAAGTGAGTGTGAGTGGTTTAGAGGTGAAAAGATCAAATCTGGTTTTATTTTGGGAGCAGTTAAACAGCATCAGTTGAAGCCTGGTAATTATTGCAGCTGCAAGGGGCAAAGAAACAAAATTCAAACTCAGCATCTTGTAAAGGTGCTTAACTGTTCATTTTCATGAGTGAGATCCACCCTTCTTGAGACACTTCAATCTGTTCACATTGTTGCTTCCTCTCCTGATTAGATAGGTGGAAGCAGTGCTTTATTAATTAGGAGGAAATTCTGGCTCCCTCCTACCAAGGCAGAGGAGCTCTTGGCAGTTTGTTCCTGTTCAGCGGCTGAACCTCCCCTGCTCAGCCTGCGGAGCATCTCCTGGTGCAGCTCCCTGCCCAATGGGAGAAGTTCTGCAAAAATAAGGCTTCCAGAGAGGCTTTCTTCTTTCTAGGCTTCTTTAGTTGACCCCTTTCCTTGCTACAGTGTAGTTTTCATCCTCACCTTTCCTTCTTTCAGGGTCTTCATTTGCATAGTGTTGGCCAAAGGCGTTTTCTGGCTTGGCATGAGGAGCAGGTACATGCTTTGAATTGAGCCCTAGTGCCACCACTCCTCCTGGTTTCAAACAGGTTCACCCTCTCCCTTCCCTGGGCCAATATTGGCCTCAAATATTGTTCACTGGCTGCCCTCACCTGGTGTGAGGGGGTGACCCTGAAGAAAAGGATTTACTGCTTTGCCCAGAGAAATCCGATTTCACGCGGCACTCACAGCCAAGCAGCCCACTTAGACCAGACAGTCTTGGAGATCACTATGACTTAGCCAGGTTATCCTCCACTTATTTATAGCTCCCTTCCTCTCCTCAGCTCCACCCAGCATGGGGTTTTGCCCCACCGCTTTAAAGCAGGATTCCCAGCCTCTCCTCTCCCTGCAGAGCGTTTGTGTTGAGTTGCCTGCCCAGACTCCCTGGTGCAGACCTGCTGGAGGAGGACGGGCTGAGACGTGAGCAACCCGTTGGGAGCCAGCAGTGATGCGGGCAGCAGGCATGTCTCTCGCCTCTTGTGGTGAGCTAAAACTGGTGTTTCTGTGGGGAGGAGGAGGAGGAGGATGCAAAGGGCTCTGCTTTTCCAGCTTGAGTGTCAGCTGAGGAAGTGATCTCGAGCCAGCCCCTGGAATTGCTTTATTTGGCAGTTCAGCAGGAAGGCTATTAACTGAGCATCCTATGGTGAACTGCATGGGGCTGTGTTTCTACCCACCTTGTCTTTATTTATTTGTGGAGGAAACCAAGTCTTGAGGTGAGAGGTTGAGTTTGTTCTTCTTGCAGGTGTCTCAGTGGCATCCCTTGTGCTTCTGGTGCTGCTGTGCAGCACGGCTGGAGCACGGACGCCGCTGGGGATGAGGTGGCTGTTGAGGGCACCCAGCAAGCATGGGACACCTGGTGCCTCCAGCTGGACTTGAGCTGATGATGCTTGGAAATTCTCTTCCCCTCACATCCCATGGCTTTCGTTTAGCCAGAAAATCAGATTTTTTTCCAAATTAAACTGCTTGAATAGCAGGAAATGAGAGGGGAAGTGCTAGGGATCCACTTTGGCCAGATCTGCAAAAAACGGTGAAATCTTGCTGAGGGGCAGGTGGTGGAAAGCAGAGAGTGGAGATGTGTTGGCTGATGCACAGCAGTGAGGCAGACCAATTAAAACAGGGTAATTGAGGTAGGGAAATAGTGTTCTTGAGCTTTTTTTTTTTTTTGGGGGGGGGGTGGGGGGGGTTTTTTTTTTTTGTTATGAGCTGTTGGGTGGACAGAGGAGTGGGCACAGAGGAGAGA